>JAWWEQ010024508.1:0-26857 GCA_035583055.1 Torymus tubicola | reverse complement strand
GCTTCCCTGAGGAGTTATAAATTAATCAAAATCGGTCAAAAATGCAGAAAATGCTAAAATCACCAGCTTTGACCCTCTACCACCAAAAAACTGGAAGTGAAAAAAATCGGAAAAAATTCAGGATAACATATGGGATGGTTACGAAGCGATTTAGGTGATTTTAAAAGAATAATAATTTTTGACCTCTCGATTCACCAGAGAACTGCCCATATATAAAAGAAAATTTGTAATATACTTATAATAATATTTTTAAATAAAAAATTTTCCATAAAACTTCAAATCAAAATATATATTATTTTAGTTCATAGATGAAACAATTTTTTTATTTTATTAGATATAGAATTATATTTTATAGTAAAGTACTTTAGCTAATATAATAATATTAACTATTGTTTTCTCAACTATATTTTCTTAACTATATAACATAGTAAATTTTTCGTTTTATTTTTTAAAAGATAATATATTTAATGTTACTAATTAGCGCCGCAATTTTTTTGCTTTCAATAGTAAATATTTGAAGTTTAAAAAGTTCAAAGGATTAATTTATTTAATTGATTAACCAAGTCCAGTTTTAACGTTAACGATAAAACTAAAGAATATCAATTTTTAAGCAAATACCGACAAAATTTTAAACGTATTTCAGATTTGATTTGAATGTACAAAGAAGCTACAAAAATTATTGCTATTTCACTATATTTATCTGATTGGAATTATGCATCGGAAATTTGTCTTACGTTATATATTAATTCCAAGGTACATTAACTTAATGATTAGTTTGGAGAATTAAATAGTAATACATAATTCTCTTTATTTATTTTTCTATCCGTAAGTTACTTGAAAAGTGTTTCGTTAATAAATAATCTTAATTGCTGTTATATAGATCTAAGTGATTGGAGTGATTTAGGAAGGAATGCTATTTGTAATCTTACGTAAATAATAACACTTGTTTAATTTCCGTAAAGCGAGTGCGCTTATCTTACATCAAACGATACTTTCCGGACTCGTAATTAAAATCAAATTAAATATTTGCCCTCGTCGAAGACACGCACTTCCAGGCGATGTCGACGGAAATAGAAGTCTAATTCGCCTCTGAGGCCGACGTTTGCGCTCACGTGCTCTCGTAATCAGTGCAAACTCGACTCTCTGCCTCTCCCTTCTCTAGAAGAGAGCTTAGCCGCGTATATTCCCAATATAGAGTACATACCAGTGGCGTGAAGCTTCCTCATGGGATCGACGATGGCGAAGAAGCGGTCGGCCGAAAGGGCGGTGAGCGTGAAGACAGAGACGCCGACTGAGATGTCCTTGGCACACTCGGAGACCTTGCAGAGGATCAACCCGAACGGCCACGAGTCTAGCACGAACACCATCAGCGTGAACGGCACGCACGTCAGGATGACCTGCAGGCAGAAGGAGGCAAAGGGAGATCTATGTGGGTGTCTTTTCTGCACATGGCGCAAACTGCCTCGGGCAGGCAGACTTTATGTCTTTGGGGACCTCATCTAGGAGCCGTTGGGGTGTGTAACGAGCTTTAGAACTCCTCCCGGCATCGACACCCCCTATATACTAATTCCGAACCAATTACCCGCGACGGAGCTCCGACAAGAATGTACGGCTGCCGGAACTGCCGTTCTTTTTCCGCACTTCGCGGGATTACGACCGCCCTGGATGTGGATGTACACCCGACAGGGCGCTTGCCGCAATTAGACGCACCGTGGATGGGTTCAGGCGGAAATTGTTATTTCCGATCGACCAGCTCGGACGCTTTATTCAATTCTACTGATTTCGTTACTCCTCGATCTGTCAATATTTGATTTAGCTTTCATTCACTTAAATAAATAATGCATTTAATCAAATTAAAATCCTTAGTTGAAAGTTATTTTTTAATGCGTACACAACCATTCATCATCATGAATAATGTCTATAAAAATTTTAAAAGTTAATTTAACCGTTTCTTTTATTTTACCTTATTTTATATTAATGTTTGAAGTCAATGTCTTTATTAATTTTAGATCAATTTATTCATCTAATAAGAAACAGAATTGTTGAACATGCTGATGACTTAATAACGATTCACATTATGAGTAAGATTTTAAATGTAGCTCAGTTCGAAGTATAAACCCGCCCAATGTATGCGGACTTCTATTGTTGTAATGCTTTTATTATAAATGTATTGGACCTGCGATTGTTGAGCAGTAGTTACTGACGCTTGCCGGTGGGCAGCGCATTGGTAGGGACTCTCCTGAATATATGAGAATACCGACAGTGTGGGGCCGTGGAACTTGACCGATCGAATGTTTCTTTAGGGTGAGTCGAAATTACAAGAATTATCTTGTTTTTGATATCCCTTTATCTATACAGCCTTTAAGCATTTTTACGAAAAGTAATTCAGGTTTTAGAGCAAATAATTGTTTTCCAATACTGGTTACAAGCAATGCGCGCTACACGCGCATGTGTATACACTGACATATTTGACCAATATAACGAATAATTAAATTTTTTGATAACGTTCTGAATTGGCTCAATTCAAGATATATCGCGGTGTCTCTTTTATAATAGGATATCTCTGGTAGAAATCCAAAACATTTTATAGCTAATAACTGGGTATTTATTTTGGCGACGGTTATAAAATAAGTATTTCTTTTTTCCAAAAAGTCTCAACGTGTTTAATTAATATGTATATTTTCTCCATTTATTGTTTAAAACAAAATTCAAAGCGCATAGTGAACAAATGATTTATTTCAGTAAATTAATTGATTTTACTCTTATTCACTGACACTTTGCATTAAAACTTTTTTGTACACAAATATTCACATATCTTTGATTTTCATAAATTTTACAAAATTAGGAGCGCGAAATGTATCTACTAGTCTGTTCTGCGAGAAATGAAATATGTGTACTAGGCTTCGGACGGAGCGTCGATATTAAACCGGTATTAGATTTTTTCAGTTTCCTCACACATACACCGTATTCACACATAACATCCCTTTTTATAAAAATAAAATTTGCGTTCCCAAAGGCGCTTTAAATCGAATGTACATCTTTTTTTTCGATGTGTCTATTGTTTTATAAAAATTATTTAAATATAATCCATCATTAAATATGAGAAAATGTTCGCTTTATGTCACGATTCTCGTGATTATATATAGTTCATTATTATGTAATAGCTTCTCAATATTCTGCCAATGCATTGGTGTAATAAAATTTTACTGTAAAGTAGTTACCACTTTTTACTAGCGACGTACGTTTTTAGTATCACTCTGTCAGTTAATATTTTTATATATTTAAAATATAGACGTAGTTCTCTATGCGGAACTTCTTTATTATTTAAATAATAATTATATTGAATAATCTTAATTTTTGAGTTAAAATTAACGGTCTTTGTATGTCAGAAAATTTATCACGTTGTAATAGATGATATAACAAGAGTTATTAACTTTAAAAAGCAGTTATTTCGAATTTTGAAGTTGTGGTTATACTATATATATATATATATTATAGTGCTATAAAAACACGTCTAATGGTCGACTAGTAGGGCATGACCATTACGACCATTAAAGGTTTTTTTACAATAATAGCTATAAGGTAGCTGCTGTAAAGATCAACCTACAACAGCATATAGTTTAATATTTGATGATGTATGAAAAGTTAGAATTAAATTTACGATAAATAATACAAGTCATAACGAATCAATAATGAATTAACAATATGTTTGCAGTTGCAACAGTTTAATTAATGAACACCTGCATGATACATTTATTTGATATTTATTCATATAAATTTCGTAAATTAATAGCAAATAAAATACGTAACGTGTTTGGATCCATGCGTACCGCTTTTTTGTCAGATGATTTGTTAGATTATTTTGGTTGATTTTTTCGGTGATCATACGACTATATTATAGTTTAACCTTAGTAGGACGAAGAGTCGGCCCTGTCAGGGAATTTGCTTATATTTTGGGATACTTACTTAATTTTAAGAATTATACCGTACATTATCTTTGCTTAACTTTAAACTTTCATAACTTTGGAAGGAAAATCGACATTTTGTAATTCTTACAAAGAAGCTCATTGTTTCTAGTTACATTTTCTATTTTTAAAGTAATATTTAATTCTTTTCAAAGTTAAAGAATCACGGTTTTAAGAAGAGGCATATTGCAAGAATTGTTTTTAAAATAAAGGTATAAATGTTCAGAACATAAGTTTTTTAAGCGTTAGAGCAAAACCGTATGCCATAGTTTAAGTAAAATCTCTAACCCGCGGGTAGTAATTCTCCTAGTAAGTCTTCACATTGAGTTTACGCTACACTAATTTAGTCTATACGATATCCATCGGTGGTCACATATTTACATTTCCCGAGAATTGTGTGATGGACATATGGGGTCTAGCGGGTCCCTACTTCAAATAGTTACGAGAGATCCTCTTTGATCAATATAATATTGCAAAAAAATATGTTAATATAGTTTAAACACAGATGATAATAATGATCCCATAATAAATTATGTCTGTATTAATATTTCAAATTATTTTAAGGAATTTTAAATTACTTTAAGAAATTGATAATTTTGAAGGAACCTTAGAGGTATTAAACCGCACGGGGATCACTTTAAACTAGTTTTATCTATTTACTCGAAATATTTATAAGTTTCTAAACAAAATGTTTATCTTTTTAATCTTTATTTTATCTGATTACGAAAATAAATGTTTAGAAGGTCCTTATCTAATTGGGCAAATTGAATGGCATAGCAGCGGTACGAATACGGCTGCTGTTGATCAAATGATTAAGTAGAAAAAATATGTTAGCCTTGTCTATAAAGTGTTTCAGACTATTGTATTTCTACTCGGCATTTGTGACAGTGTTAGACAGTTATAGTACTATTTGTCATTCTATTCACCTGTAACTTGTAGAAACCAATTTTGTGTAACTATTTTAATTGCGCAAAAATTATGGTTATTACATTATTTAGAATTAAAATGTGATAATTATATGGTTAAAACGTATTCTTTTCGCCATATTTGCTTGTTATGACTAACTTATCTTTGTTAATTTTTAAATGTTTTTTCCAACATTGGCAATCTAAATGTCTCTTGAATTATAAAAGATTTATCATTGAAACAAATACGATAGAATTTTATCAGATGGTTTTAATTTAGTTTGTGTTACGCGTACGATATAAGTTAACAATTTACAATAAACCGTTTTTAATGATTCAAATGCTGTTTATTAAATATTATTTAATGTATTATTTTATAAACAATTAATGAGGCTCCTAATGGAAGTTTTACAGGTTATTAAATAAAGAATTAAATAAAGAATTTTTTTTATACTAAAATGATTTTCTTCTGTATAAAGGGCCTTTGTTAGATTAACTCTTTTTTCGCTATATTAATTTTCATTTGAAGAAAACAAGTAAAATAAATGACATTATTCAGCAAAGTCTACCGGATAAGTGAATAGCGAGAAGTTCGTAGACTAACCGTCGGAAAAATACAACTGCTCGCGGTGGTTCGCGAAAAATGAAAAAAGGTCACTAAATTTACTCGAAAATATTTTTACGACTCTGGCCGCGTAAGGGAAACATTGTAGGCGTATAACTGTTTTGTTTTTTATTACCCAGGCACAGCAACACGCTTGGCACGCTCTCTCACGCGTCGGACGTTTCGTATATCATAGCCTCGTGGGGCGCGTGTGCTCGTAAAAGGGATCAGGCTGTACATGTACTCACCAATAGGTCACCGATGGCGAGGGATAGCACGTAAGTGTTGGGCACGTTGCGCATGTTCGAGTGCCGACAGATGGTAATGACAAGGACGCCGTTGCCCAGAACCCCGACGACGAGGATGCAGGCGAAAACAATGGGTACGATGTAAGTCTCGGGGCGATCTCCGTACGGCGTGTAGCTCTCCTCAACGGAGCTGAGTGTTGAGTTGAGGCCGTCAGCCTCGTCAGGGCTGCGCTCACTGCTGCCCGTCACGATTGTCATGAGCTCGTCCGGCAGGCCGGTGGTAGTGTATGCCATTTTTCCTTTTTCTTTTCCTCCTGCCTGCCACCCTTCCGATCTCGCTGCTTTTTCTCCTCTCTGCTTCGCTGAAAGCGTACACGTGCGTTCGTGTCCGTGTTGATGCGTACGCGGCGTCGTCAGTCGGAATTTTCCAGCCGCGCAATTGCGGCGGGTCTTTACGGGCGCCTTTTACTACCTGTCAGAGCGCCGCCGAGTCGTGTCTAGTGCGCAGCGCACATCGCCCACCGGTATTTAAATTTCAAAGTGCTAGTTGATGGCGTAGCCTGCCCGCTGCCTCCCCTCGGAGGACCGCTGCTGTCATTTCGTCGCCAGGTTGTTGCTGCTGCCGTCGGTCGGAGTTGCTGTGGAGCAAGAAATCACTATACAACGATATACGCACACACGCACATGCGTGCATGAAAATATGAATATAAGTATGAAGTTAGTGATGTTGTAACAGTCAAGCTCTTTTGTCGCGTGACTATAATTTTCGGAGGGCTCGAGTGCTTTCGGTTTATTGTGAGAGTGAAGCTTGATCGCGCACGGGAAAAGGACAGCGCTCGGAGAGCTGATGGGAATGGCTCATGAAAATGAATATGGTTATAGAAAACTGAATTGGTACGACTTTTGCAAGGTTGGGAAAGTCGATAGTTTAACACGCTTGTGAGTCACGACAATTTTTCTTTAATTTATCGTTCATTTATATATATCTTATTTAAACCATAATTTAATTTTGGGAAATCATGAATTCATTGAAGTTTTCAGAAAATAGCTGAGTTTAGATAACGTTTACATATATTGTATTATATATCTACTTATAAAGCGATTAGTCAATTCAATAATAATATAATAAAACACCAATTATAGTACTTTTCGACACTAAATAATCAGCTTTGCAGAGGAATGGCAAAGAAGCATACTACTTTCTTCAACATTCAATTTTATTATGTTCGACTTTTGAAGTCATTCGTTTTTATAAAAGTATTGTAACCTATCATACAATAAAATGTAGAACATGAGCCACCACATAATATCAAAAGTTTTTTCTACGGGTGGAATATTGCATTTAATAATATATGTGTAAATAAAAATTTATTAATATTGAAATTTCATTTGATTAGTTATTTCAAATTAATACATCGTAAAATAATACTACATAAACAAAAATATATTATTCCCATAAGTTAACGTTTTGAATCCTATTTAGCTTTTAGAAAATTACCCTAAGTAACAAGCTATAGGTGGAACAGGTCAATTTAACGGAAACTATTTTGTTCGGAAAGGGACTTTAACTTCAGCTCCCCTCTTCCCGCGTTTTCGTTGGGCGTTCACAACCTAATAAAACTGTAAACTAATGTTTTTATTTACATTTACTATTTATATAATTAAATAGCACTATTACAGAAATTACTGTTAATATATTTTTTGTAATACTTAGCAACTGGGATGTAATTTCATCAAATTTTGTTTTTTTGTAAATACAAAATTTAATACAAATTGATAATTAATTACTGTAAATAAGATATACTTTAATTAGCAAATAAGATAATTTTTATATTAAAATATTCAATTTAATTCAAATAATATCGTACTAACAACGAAACCTCTTAATAGTATTACAAATAGCTAAAAACATTATTAAAAATATTGATCATTATATTTAGTTTTTTATAAAAATCAATTCACTCGAACACAACTTTTTAAACTTTATTTTGTTGAATATAATTTAAAATTCTATTTTTCAGTCACGTCAGCATACTTTATCGACCAAATAAAAGTAAGATAATAGTTACAAACACTAATTATAGTTAGATGAACGAACGCATTCTCTATTTTCTAGAACAGATAAAAGATCGGATGGACCCACGTACTTTTTTAAGAATTTATTCAAATAATAATTTATTTAACAAAATGGAATGATTTCTTTTACCTTCCATATTCAACACTGGAATTTAACAAAATTTTGTTTTCTTACTTTTTTTGGTTGATTTTATACTTCAGTCTAAATAAAGTTTTATGTTAGTAAAAAATAGTTTCTAAAAACGTGTCTCTTAGAATGTTTTATTTCAGTACATTTGAAAGTTCAGCTATATAGTTTTTAGTAAATTGTGAATGCGAGTGTAAGAGCGCTTTTATGTATGTGTGTGGATGTATATATATTTGAAAAAATTTTCTTGCAATAATAGTATTTGTTTTGTAATAGTTACATTTCGATAAAAGCATGCAAAGCGAAGGATTGTTGTATGAGTATAGTTTGCCTGTAAGCAAAATTAGATGTTTGTGAAAATCTATATCTACTCAGAACATTGAAAAAGTTAAGATAACAAAGACATAATTAATTTACATGCTTTTTCGTAGCAATTTTCTGTATAGCTCATCGAAATAACTTTTTATAAATGTAAATAAAAATAGTTACAATTTATAGCGACGATAATTAAGGAAAAATACTGTTAAATTTTCAAGCTCTTCAAAAGTTAATATAAAGTATTTCTCGCTCTTATTTCTATTGTCAAACGCCACGTTTGAGTGACACACTGACTTGGTGCATAAGCCGTGTCATGTACTATTTAGAAATGTATAAGAGTTTTAAAAAACCGATGAAATTAAAAAAAAAATTAAGTATCGATGTACGCCCGATAAAATAGTGGCGGAAGTATGAAAAGATTTACGCACCGTTGAAAAAAGATAAATTTTTTAAATGAGAATATATATATATACTGTCAGTATTTTCAATGTAAATACACTATCTGTATTTATTGAAGTGGGTATGTGTTATATGCAGTAATTAAAGTTAAATATTAATCTACTTGGGCATAAGTTAGAAAATAATTTGATTTATTTTCGTTGCTATAAACAACTGTCAAAATATAATACACCGTCAGTATTATAGGCATTAATATAGCGGTCAAAATTCAAGATACAGACCTTATTTGGTGGTGAATAATATTTAAACACCAAGAGATTTTATCAACCTAGAGATCATTTATTACGTAATATACAAGGAGAGTATCTCACTTCTAGATCATGAATTTAACTAACTAGGAGAGTGCCTTGCGTGCGAGTCGTGGTTTTGTTCAAATTTTGGAATTTGGTTTTGGATGTAGTAAATAGAAACCGTAAGCTAAAAAAGTGCAACAAAATAGTGCATTTTTTGGCTCAATTTTATACTTTTATAATTTTGTGAGGAATCAACATTTTTTTATTCTTAAAAAAGCAAACGATGGACCATTTTCTCCAGTTTCATTTTCTGTTTTTAAGAGGATATTTAAGCGAATTCAAGAAGAGGTATTTTTCAAGACTTTTCTCAAAATAAAGCTAAAAACGTTTAGAACATCTGTTTTTTTCTTTTCTTGAGAATTACTGTCTAATATTACAGTTTTCTTGATATTTCTACACCTAAAACTCAAGATTTGAGCAAAATCCCTGATTCACAGGTAGACCACTCTCCTAGTAAAACTTTAAAATATCATATTGGGGTCAAAAATATAAATTTCATATCATATAATTTTGTTCATTTGGTTCCAGGAACAAAGATACAATAGTAAGAGAAAATATCTATTCGAGAAATAATGGTCCCCAGAGACCTAAATAAGTCAGTAGATAAAGATGTTCAATCATCCAGAGCTTCGGACTTTTAACGCAAAACGTTTATTCACTCAAACAGTACTGTATTCGATTCCCGGTCTCAGTGATTCACTAACATCTTTTCATGCGCATATCTCACTGTAGCTCTCGTGGTTCGGAACCTACCTAAGACTATAGGTCCCCATTGCCACGTGAGTCACTAAGAGTGTCTCCATTGCACTCAAAGTACTTACTAACGTAGCAATATAGAGCTATGTAAGACTAATAAACAATAGTTCAAATAGCTGTAAATGTAAAAGTGAAGATAAAGGTTTAACAAAAAGTAGCTAGAGCTAAAGAGTTTTAATTTGACCTTTGATTTGTTTAAAAATAGTATATCTCTATTTTTCCAACAATTTTACGAATGATAATAAGATTATATAAAATTAATACTTTCAAGCAAGTCAGAGATTAACTTAAGGTCCTTTGGGCTACAGTTTGTTTACAATTAAAAATATAAAGATACATATTTTTCTTCAGATGTTGGACTCAAGTTTTTGATATATTATCGAACCGGTTGTAGCATACATTTTTTAGTACAAACTTCAATGAATATAAAGATAAAATACAGATCTCGAAAAAAATGAATACTAAACAATACTCTCAATTTGAGTGTGAATTAGGATAAAAGTAATTAGTACATATCGCATTCATAACCGATGAGTGCAGAAATAAAAAGGTAATCAAAAGTATGGCGAATCGTGAACGGACTGGAAAAGTTAACTTGGTGTTGTACGTGATAGCTGTACGTCATAAAAGCTTGCCTTAAACGTTGCTATAATAGATATCGACGAGACTGTTTCGCGTAGCCTTCCGGTTTCCGGTCTTTTCCTTTCTTGCCTTTTTTTCTTGTCGCTTCTTTCTTGGAATATACTGCCTGTCGGAAGTTCGCAAAGGTGAATGCTAGAGACTCGGAAGTCATTCAACAGTTTCTTCTCCCTCTCCCTCTCTCTTAGCTCTTTCTTTTCATCTCTTTTCCTTTTCTTTTCTTGGGCTCTTCAACCCATTGCCTTTCGACGACAAGTAACCCTCGTGGCTCATCTAATCCCAGCGACAGTTATTTTTGTCGCGTACCATATTGAACTCAGTATGTAGTGGTGGCACGAGAGTTGCAGAGGCGCCGCTGTCGCTGTCGCGCCTATTCATATTGTAAGCGCCAAACTCTTGCAAAACACGCGAAGCTCTGCAATGGTCACAAACTTGTGCAGTTATAGACAAAAAGGAAGTCTAAAGAGTAGCAGAGTTACTGTCGGCCTAAAAGAGAAAATCAATCAAAAGTTGAGTCCAGAGGATTTATGGGGCGAGTCACACTCCAGTTTTTTTTTGTTCTTTCTCTGCACTTCTTGTTTCTCGGTATCCTCTCTACCCTATTATCGCATCCAGATGCTAGGGCAGAGGCGTGTATCTAACGATCACGCAACCATCCAACTTTCGCCTTTTCTTCTTTCGTTTTCCTTCTGTCGTTTTCTGCAGCAAACGTTTGAGAGATTATCTTAGTCTATAGAATTTTGTTCATGTTCTAGCTAAATTGGTTTCCTACAACACTCTAGAAATAAAAGACACAATCTGCGTATGCGTATGTCACTATATGAGTACTACATATATACGTACATGACTCGCTTTTGTCTTTATCAAGGCCAAGTCGTCTCTTCCACTAGCTAGCTGCGTTGCGACGCAACCCTCTGAAACAAAAAGAACAAATTTTTTCCTTTTGTGAGAAAGTCATTCTATAATATAGTTCGCGATATAAATGATTTTGTACTAAAAACTAGTATTATTTGTAAAAAAAACTTATTTTTAAATACTTTTAAAATCATCACTTATTAATACTTATTTTTTCTGTATAAAAGAATGACAGTATTGTTTAAGAAAAGATTATGCTCTAAGCATTATTAAAAATTAATTTTTCTGACCATATTTAAAAATTCTTATGTTCGTATGTATCATTTTAAAAATCGTTAAAATCCGTCGAGTAGATCATGAGATATCAGCGTTGGACATACATATATACACACATACATTCATATGGACATTTTCTAAAAATAGTGTATTTCGATTACAGATTTTATAAATAACATTCCTAACACATTATCTCAAAAATTTTTTTTACTATCACAAAGCTTCCTCTAGGAGGAAGAAAAAATGTATGTTAGAACTTATGTTGGCAATTACTTAAGTTTCACGTGATCAATGGGCTAAATAAAATATAAAATAAACTTCGTTTGTACTGTTGTGTAATAAAGAAAATGTAAATGCCGGACAAGATGGACACCCTGTACGACTGAACAATTTTATAGTATATAAAATATAATTATTTCAGAGGAAATTACCAGTGATAAAGATAATGTATAAAGATGGATTAATACAACTTCAAATTTCTTATTATTTGCTTTAGTAATTTTTTCAAGTTAATTTAAATTTTAAAGATGAATTATTTTTAGTTTATATTTATACACACTCATGCACACTCGTTCTCGCATATAACTCTTCCCAAAAATTATATAATTTTTAAGTAATTTTTGACCATAAAAAAATTATTTACTCAAATCAATTTGACACGTACAACTTCTTATCCCTAAATCACATAAAACATCAATAGTTTAAGATCAATACGGTTAAAATTTATTAACTTCCTGAATTATATATATTTGTAAAATATTTTGAAACTATAAGCAACAAAACACCACTGATAAGTGAAAAAAACTAAGACGTGAATTTTGCGTATATTTGATGCATTTTCGTTGCTTAACTTCAAACTACTATAACATTGAAAGGAATTAATACTTTTCAATTCTTAAAAACACAACGAAAAACTCACGCTTTGCAATTTTATTATCTTCTTTTGCAAGTTCATATAATACTTTTTTGGACCGAATAACGAACATAAAAAATAGAATCTTTTTATCAGTATTTTCTTAATACAATATTGGTAAAAATGTTAATAACTTCAGTTTAACCAAGTGTTAAGGTCTAATTTTGCGGCTTTTTTTATATTATTTAGTTATTTAAAAACACTCAAAGTTTGATCGACATCCCTGATCCGAATCTGAGATTTTCTCTTTGTTAGTAAAATTTCTGCGTCATCTAGCCAAATTTTACAGTAGTATAAAATTTTAGACTATTCTGTAAAAATGATGAAATCTAAATTTTTATCAGTATCTTTAGTGATTTATTATTATTATTGTAAAGTCAGGCGTCCAGATCATAGATTAGACGCCAAAGCATTCTCAATTTATGAAAGTTTAAAATTAAGTAACAAAATCACACTGAAACTTTGAGAATTAATATTCTTCGTTCCGAAAAAGGTAAATAAAAGCTGATTTTGTGTGGTTAAATTCTCTTTTGAAATGACTGCAAAATTAAATAGCTACAATTTCTGAAGAAGTTATATTATAAAACTCAAAATAAAAATGTTCCGAATTTGAGTTTTTTGAACGTTAGAGTCTAACATTGGAGCTTGTTATATCGTATTTGACAGTTTGCTAATGTGCAATAAAGGCATCTGGTAATTTTTAATTAGAAATTTCTCCGACATGATTTATGATATAAATACATTTTAAATTACATTAAATTTTTCTTTGTGAAAAGGAAATAGTTTACTAAAAGCAATTTTTTTTATGAAATACATATTCTGGGATTGAAAAGGATTAACTTCTTGGAAAAGCATTTGTCACAATCTTCCAGTTCAATAAAACAGCACGTGCTTGTTTCCTTGATGGTTGAACACATAGTGGTTTCCATGCACCCAACGAGATTACTTTCTGGATGTGACCTTTTCATATAACTTTCTGCAACACATAAACGTCTAAAAAAATATATACAATGATCTTGAAAATGTGCTAGCAAAAGTTTAGATTTAGATTTTGGAAAGATAATTTTGTAATATTAACTATTATCTAGATTAACATATTTTAACAGTAGCCTTTAATCAATGATAGTTCAATTTAGAATAAACTTGGAAATATTTTCATTAGATTCAAAAGTTATAAGCTTGAGCTAAAATTTGAAAAAAATAATTGTTTTTATTCCATATTACAGTTGTAATAAATGTTCTTGAAAAATTCTCCCCAATCCGCTATTTGATATTAAATTTTGTATAAAGTTGGTTGGTAAAAACTGTTACAAATTATATAAAAATTAAAGTTTTTGTGATTGAACGACTTTTGTTGTTGTTGTAAGACTTTGTTTTTGATAAACACATTCTTCTAAAATAAAACACTACTATTTCAATAGAGTGTATCTGATCTATCGTATGCAGTGTTAATATTTATGTTTTAAACTTAATTATTATTATGTATGATGTATTTAATAAGACTAATTAAAGCAAATCATAGTTTTATTATATTAATGATATCAAGATACAATAATAAGCAATAAATAAGTGAAAATTCCTACATACATGAAGTTTGATTAGTTTTGTTATGAAGTTTAAATATTGTGAAGGAATGATGATTCCCTTTGTTAATATTGGTATAGCTATTTCATTTAGCGTTTTATTCGCAATCTGCGATTGATTAGCGGCATTGTCATAGCTGCCACAGCTATAGGTATGTGTAAGAGTAATAATGCTAATTCTAAAGTTAATGCTAGAGTTAATACTAATGCTAATTTTCATTGTATTGGATTGCGGCAATTTGTATTATTTCATATTGAATATACAAGAAATACATTCAAATCATTTTTAGTATATTTTGTATAAAGCAGAAAGTGCTCTAGATGATTGTCAAAATTGCGCAGGCATATGCAACAATCATGCGCCAAAGTATAATACTTATAATACCTAACACTACTTACTTTCGGTTCTTTACCGAGTGGCAGTGTGACTACTGTACACTGCCAAAGTATCAATTTTATTTTTACTTTTTAAAATTAAAAGCACAGTTCATCTCTGCGCAGGGCGCATATAACGTGCGTTTTATCTAGTTCTATCTTAAAAAAATTATGGATTTGTTATATGAAGTCAATTTATTCGGGCTCTGGTTGGTGAAAGCAATGAGTTGTTAGGTTCCGAGGGAACCGCGCTTGGAGAAGACTACCTATTAGTAAGAAATTACTTTAAAGCATGGTTATGATGTACAAACCTCCCCATTAGTTAGACTTGTATTGAATAAATTTATTTGTTAAATTTTAGATTTATCTTAATTTGATTTTCGTGCACATAGAACAATATTGATTAAAGAAAATAATTATTAAATAATATAGTAATTTTTGTAAATTAAACCCAAAAAATTTTTGAGCATTTTTTCTACTCTTATTTCTATATTAATTTCTAAGACAAAAATTCTTGTATGTTTGAACATGTGGATATATAAATCAGTTAGTTTTAAGTAAAACTTTTTACGTTTGTACTGAAATCCATTGAAAACTTCAAGTGTATGTTTAAAAATACAAAGAAAATTTAAAACAAGATGATAAAAGTATAATTTTCGCTTTTTACAATAAATTTAAAAAAATGAGTGTTACTGCAGTATCTATTGAGATTTCCTTTGATAAAATCTGTATAAAAATATGTCTGTGGGTTAAATTGAAATAACAGTGACTAATATGATTATATACTTCCAATTTCCTGATTTTAGCATATTTTTTATTAAATATACTACTAGAGCTGTTAAATTTGTAGATTAAACTGTATGAATATTATAATAAAAGATGCCTAATAGAATAATTTTCTTTTACATTTGTATAAACTCAATTATCTACGACTTTGACATTTGACGCTTTTGTTGACTATATAATTATTGAGTTTAAAACTACTGTTTTTACACACGATAAGTCAAACTAAAGAAAGCTTGCTTTCATTTGTTTTTTTCCAAGTGAAAAATGCTGATTCCTTCAAAAGTTACATATGTTTAAAGATAAGCGTAAAATACATAAAATATTATGTAAAAACATCATAACAAACCAATTTATCATTGATAAAAAAAGCTCAGCATTCTCATTTTTCTATTTCCAAAACAAACTATAACAATTTTTCGTACTTACAAGGAGAGTATGTGAGATCCAGATTACAGATTTTTCTGAAGCTTTTTGATATGTGTTTTGATTGATGCTAAAATATGAAGGAAGCCGCAATATTATACTCTAATGTTAGAATAAACTGAAATTATCGACATTTCCAGTTATATGTAATGGAAATATTGAAAATTGCTATATTTTTATGTTAACCATTCAGTCTAGGATACATATTTGTTTCAGAATTTCCTGTGTGTCTCAGCGTTACAATCCAATAACGCAGCTTCCTTCATATTTAAGTATCTAAAAATATATTTTAAAGTTTGAAGTAAATTTATAATCCGAATCTTGTCAGTTATTTCAATTTGTAGAGCCATTCAAGTAATAAGAAATACTAGTAAACCTGAAAAAGAGAGTGGGCTGCCAGTTTAAAAAATCATCAACAGCTTGGTAGTTAGTTAGTATTCGTGGTAGCAAATTTCATTCAATTTTAATTCTATTTCATGAAGAATAAAATGTAATATCTGAATTAAAAGTAGCCGTGTATATAAGTTGTGGTACTTCTGTAGCCAGTAAAAAAGATATCTTTCAATAAAACAAGAACCAATCTAAACAAAGAATAAGAGTGTGCACGACTTTAAATATTACCACAGGCCGGTCAAACTCCCATTTTGTAACGCGTGACTTATCCAGTTCCTTGCGGATCTTCTGACGGTAGTTCTAAAAAGCCGTGGGCTTCTGGCTCTGTTCCACTACACCCACCCTTGAGAACAGGTGTCTGCTTTAGGGCACGTGCCTAACTCGTTTACACGGATTGTAGTTGGTTAACACGTGCTCTTTACGCCCGGGTTTATAGAAAATCTATGTAATTTAGTATTAGAAAGCTTTTTCATTTTTATTATTTACGTTTTTATTATTTTTTATAATAAACATAAAAATAGTTTTTTTATAAAATTTTATCACTTTTTTCAATAAAAATATTTTATAAGTTGCACGTATATGCTTTCATTTACATATATGTGCAAATGAAAGATTAAAATTTAAAAAACAAAAAGTCTAATCTAAACTATCTCTACTTATCAATTCATGAAGATATCTTTTCATTGTACAAAAGTGTCCGTATGAGTTCCAGAATGATTTCCGACTGTTTGGTATCTCGAAAATTCATCTATTTTTTTATATTTTTTTATATTGTTAACAAAAACCTTATACAGGTCTGAAAAAATATATCTAAATTCTACAAAAAATTATAAGAAAAGAGTTTGTAATAATATAAAATTCATCATTAATTCTCTGAATATTAACAGATTTTTTACCTCTCAACTTAACAGAGATCAGCCATACATAAAGAGGTACAGTATCTCAATCGTCTAAGATTTTGAACTTTCTATGCGAAATGTTTGTTTACTCAAGCAGTATTGTGTTCAATTGACTACCACTCCTGTGCCGACTTTTCAAAATTCGAATTTTTCACGTGCTTATCTTCTGTAGCTCTAACTGTTCGAGATCCACCCAAAATTGCCCAAGTCCCTAAGTCAGCTTTTTTGTGTTCGAGCGAATTGCCGTGTCTATTACGTGCTTTGTAAGTTACGACTATCACCGGTTCGTGTTTGCCCTTCAGCTATATGAACGCGTAAGTTATCACTCATAACACTTGTCCAAATTATTTTTTATTTCTATCAGGAAAATCATACAATAATTTAACATTAATAAGAAAAAATTGTTTAAATAATATTATTTAAATACAGCATAGTTTATACATCTGAAGATGCAATATATATATTATTAAATTTTGTATGTATAAAAATGTGCATATTAAAAGTTAAAATAACTAAGGTCAAATGTAATATTTCCTCGGACAATCACGCTGGAATTTCATGAACGTCAATCTACATGCATAGTAATGTGCTGTATGTAGATTAAAAGGTATGTATGTTATATAGCTTGGTTATAACAGGTACGTATTATGGCATATCATACATTGTTTAAAATAAAGCTTCCTCTCATTCAAGGTAATCAAGTCTCGGTGATGATAATATTCATAAGTCAAAGATTTTCAATATGCAATTCAGGAATTCCATTATTTACAAGAATGTATAAAATAATTTGTTTTAACTTGTAGTTATTAACATTAAAAGAATTATAATATTGTTTTTGCTATATAGAGAATTCTACCACTTTTACATAGAAGTTAAAAAAATCCTTTAATGCTAAAATAATTTCTCTTTCTTAAAAATAATTGCAATCAAATTTCTTCTTCAATAACATGAAAATTAGTATGTGTGTGTGTGAGTATACAGTTTTTGCTGTACATTGGACTGATTTTTTATTAGGACTTTCGGATTTCTTATTCTAATTTTTTGTTTATCTTGATTATTTTATACCGTGAAACTAATATTATTAAAATAATATTTTTGAAGTTTTCTAAATATTTGATAGCTATTCGAAGTCTTTTTTATGAGTCTTATGTAGCTCTGCATTGATGCGCTACTCAAGACTTTGGGTGCAATGGGTATACTCTTATTAAATTATACAGTAATGGAGATCAACAGTTTTAAGTGGATTCCGAACCACTAAAAATACAGTGAGATAAGCTATAAAAGATAGCAGATGAAGTAAGATAACATCTTTTTTTAATTTGAAAAGAATGGCGATGCTGGATATCTTTATTTCTTAGTTATTAATAAAAACATGATTTTTCGCAATGAAAACTCCTTTTTATGTAGATTATGAAAAGTTAAAATTCGATAAATTTTTAAGTGTTAAATTCATTTTTTTACGTAAGAATTTGTAAAAATATCATTTTCCTTTGGTAATTATTAACTTAAGTAAAATTGTTTAAATCATTAATATTTTAAAGTAGTGTATTTCGGTTCAAAATATAATAATTTATATTATGTTTTCTTCGATTTTTTTTGCTTGCAAAGCTCTTCTGAGGAGGAAACCATGAGTATTGATTCTATATACTATTACCCGGTTTATCTGGTTGATTTAAAATATAATGTTATTCAATTTTTTTTGGCTGAAGTATAAGTACATCTGTAAAATCGATCGATCAAATTAGAAAGAGTATATCAACTTAGTTTTAAAACATTATAATTTATTTTGTACAATATTAAGCGATATATTAAAAGGATAATAAAGTTAACATATTAGCTATCAAGATGGTAATTGTAGAAATTGAATTCTTTTTTGATAATATATTCGTTTTATCCAACAATTTTTTGAATCCGCCAAAACAAAGGGTCATTTTTCTATTATTTAATATTATTTGTATATATTTAAATTTAAATATTTACATATGATTGATATATTTATTACTTAAATGAAAGTAAGATATATTCTCATTTTCTATATTTATTCTTTACTTTTCTCTTAACATTTCCTCGTTGTATCAAAATCGTCTCTAATTTTAGTTGAAGGTTAATAATCTGAAAAAATTGAATAATCGTAACTTTAAAAAACAATACATTTATTTAATTAAGAAACATTAAAACTTCGTAATTTTATAAATATAAATCATTGATTACTTTCTCGTATAAGTTTTCAAGCCATTGGGCTTTAAAAGAGCTATAATAAAAAGTTTAGTTCAAAAAGCATCTACTCATGCGTAAAAAAACCGTAGTTTGTGATAGCACCATAAAATTCGATATGTGCGTACACGCGCGTCAAAAACGATTCGACAGACGAGTGTGCTAGTCATCGACGTCAGATTAGAGTATATAGTATGACATCAATTATAATCTACCGATGACTGATATGGTGACCCAGCTAAAGCATCACTATTTTCCATTAGACTGACTACTTTTCTATCCATTGCGTAAACTACCTGCTTGTTTACTGACTGATTTTATATTTCGTGCAAAAGTGAAAACCGGAAATTTTTATAAAAATTTTTTATCATTGATATTTTTATAAAAATTAATTAGTTCATTGTAGGCTTCATATACGTAACTCGAGTTTCTATCACCTACATTTATTTGATGTATCGATCAGTGTAACATTTGGTGATGTTTTATATTAATTATTCCATTTAGTTCTATAAATTTTCTATTAACAGAATTTGAATCGTTTTAAGCTTTTATCACTCATTGTGGCTACATTGTTCTTTAAGAATTTTTCTTGAGAAGAGTAGCAATCAAGCTACCGAAACGTCACACATACTAATAAAGAACAATGTACTCAATAACATCAATATCTTTAAAGAAAAATTAACAGAAGTTAATAAAAAAGTATATTTTCTGGGGGTAACACCCCTGTCATTTCTTTTTGAAAAAAGTATATTCATTATTATATAAAATAAAGTAAAAGTTTTTGTATAATCAGAATTTACTAGGATACACTTAGCAACATTTTACAGTACTCAAAAGAACACTATTTGTAAAGTTCTGTTTAAATGCGAGATTCAAAAATAAAAGTTAGGTACTGATATGTTAGGGATCGTGTCTGTTTTAGAAGTTCAAATCATCATTAAAAAAGGAAAATAAAATTAATTTTCGTGGTGTTTTGATTTTGATTCTTTACACAATTTTCTATAGATATATACTATTAATGACTTACAAATACATACGCAATATGAAGTTTTAAAATATAGTCACACGAAAATAATTTCGAGAAAACTTTGAATTAAATTATATTATTGGTTGTTTCGTTTTGAATCGGAAAAATGTGTTATAAAATTTCATGAAAATTAAGTGGACATGTTATTGATTTCATACAAAGGCGTGAAGTTAGTATTAATGGGAATAATCAACGTTAACATTAAATATAAAATTTATGTATTGATCAAATTTATTGTGACAGGAATAACTTTTTTTATATTGAAATTTTTTTTATATAGTACACACCGAATAATACAATAATAATTTAAATTGTGTAAAATATCATTTTTAAAGGTAGCATAGAAATCTCAGTTAAGAACAGTAATGAAGAATTAGACGTTTTGAAATAGACAAATGTATATATATTAGCAGGCCCTATCCCCTCTCTTCTCTTTACAAAGCTTTTCGAGTCTATGACATGAGTTTGAAAACATTCTTGTATATGTTTATAGTTTAGTTTATATACCTGTTGCTCTTGAAACTTTTAAACTTGCACGATGGATAAAGAAATGGTTGACGAAAAATCATCAACGTCATATGAAGAAGAAAATATTGACGATTTGCCCGAAAGTGAGATTAGGAATATATTGACCCAGCCAAAGTTCTTTTACAACTTGGTTAAAGCATGGATGAAACGTTACGAAGTCGAACAAGTAAGAACTAGAATTGTGCAGGTTTCTAGTGGCAATTCAATGCAGGAACGTTTATCAAGTCTTCTTCGTGAAGCTGTTGTGAAAACAGACTTGGAAATGGTGCGTCTTGTCCTGCCGTTGAACCCTAGCCTTGGGCCTCCCGAAAGAAGAATTGTGTCGCCCTTGTGGGCGGCTATGTTGCAAGATCATTCTCAGATATGTGTGGAGTTGGTACGAGCTGGAGCGGACATATCTGGACAATTGGGTCCGCACATGTTAGAAGACGCAGCCCAGACTCCGCTTCACTATGCGATACTCCATCACCTTAGCGATGAGCTGGTCTATTTATTAATGGATCGTGGCGCCGACATAAACGCGAGAACATCTACAGGTATGAGTCCGCTTTTCTTGGCCATACGCAATTCGAGGCTCAACGTGATGGCGAAGCTGCTAACGCTCGGGGCTAGGGTCGATTTCACCGATAAACATGGCATGACGGTGGTGCATTTCGCGAGTCACGGTAAATATCCTGACAAGACCTTGCCAATGTTAGCGCAGTATAATGCTGATTTTAGAGCCAGTGACAGTGATGGCTGTAATGCGCTGCATCACCTTATGAGAGAAAGCCCCACAAATGTGGTTGCGGCTGAATTTTTAATTCAACGTGGAGTGGCAATAAACGGGCCGACTATCCATCATGATGCCGTTCCGCTGCACAATGCGGCGGCTCGTGCTAGTATCGAAATGGTAAATTATTCTACAAAAATATAAACTAGATTATTTAATGAAATACTGACTCTTTATTAAAATTTATTGAAGTATGTTTTTTTGAAAGAGAATTTATTGTACATATAATAAAACTTTCATGAGTTAATCTATTTATTTTAATATTGCTTTTAGATTAAATTATTAGTGAGCAATGGTGCTAATGTCAATGCAAGGACGAAATTAGGCAAATCGCCTCTCTTTTTTGCATCAGGACGCAGCGACTCATTTGTAAGTGAGTTTCTTTTGCGCAGCGGAGCAAACGTTCGTGACAGAACGTTAGATGGGCGAACGCCTTTGCATAATGCTTGTTTGAACAAATCCGAACCAAATATTCGAATTCTATTAGAGTACGGAGCAGCTGTTGATGTAGAAAACAAGAATGGAGAAACTCCTTTCTCAATGATAGAGTTTAAAAACATAAGTCCTAGCAGCAAAATTATGTTAAGGCATTTTGCAAAATTAACTGTAAACAACGACAGAGTTAATGATAAAGATAGACAAATTATATATGAACACCAGCGATTACAAGAATATTTTAATGATTGTATTATTGAACTAAAAAAAATGAAAGAAACTAAATTGTACAATGATTTGACATACGATTGTTTTTTTACAAAAAATATTGACAGCTTGACGAAACTCGCTAAGAATACGAATTTTAAAGATATGTATAAAGCAATCAATATAGACGAATTATTTCCTATATTTGGAGATGATTTAAAACGTATTATATTGAAAATGGAGACAAATTGTGATATTCTGGATACTAATGAATTCAAACTATTTTCAATTTTTTCTCATTATTTACCGGTACTCGTCATTAATAAAATTGCATATTATACAGTCATTGAAGATTTATATTTGAAGTAATGAAGTTTTTATACATTAGACTATTTTAAATTTTATATTATAAATATTACTTTTATGGTTTTAATATTGAATATACTATATTGAATGCGCATAAAAACTCATTTTTTGTCATGGTGCTAACATTTTTATCAGTATTACTAAATTTTATTGTAACTATTAAATATTTGTATGACTTAATGACGATATCTTAGATGAAACTTTTATATTGTAAAATAAACAAAAATGTAACCGTAATAAAATAAAAAGTATTTATAAATGTGTAATTTATTTATTAATAATTATATTTCTTTTTGTTTTTCTTTCTTTAAAAAAAAGCATGAAAAGTAATACAAACACATGTTGTAGTACTACTGGCGTAGAGATCATCAAATTAAAAATGTTACCTTTCGATTATTTGCACACTTATTACAACACGAGAGCTATTTGACTCATTTTAAGTAGATATATACGGTTTATTTTTTTTTCTTTCATGAAACAATTAGATAGTTAATTTATTTTTAAATTGATCAATTTCTTTTCGTCTACTGGACAAAACAAACTTTTTATATTTATTTGAATACAGATTTTTTAATAAATTAAATTGTTTTTTTCCGTATTTATATAAGATATTATTTATTTATGAATGCTAATGCGTATGCAGTGTGATAGTACAAGAACATATATCAAATTTGAGAAAATTACTCTCGAAAAAGAAATAAGTGGGTATGTCTACTAAAAGATAAGTAGATTTTTTTATTTATTCGATGAAGTGAGTGAATTTTCCATTATTAATTTCAAACGAATATTCTATAGAGGGAAGGATTGTTTTTGTTAGGTAGTAAAAAAATAATATATGTATTAAAGAAATTAAATTGTAGTTAAAGCAATAATCTATTCATTTTAAATCGATATGAAGTCATAAATCTTCAGACAATATCAGGTACTCTGAAAAAGCCTGCGGGTAAATCCACAATACTTTAACTTCAACTACTTTAAAATGTTTCTTTAAAACAGTTTATCGACCCCATTTACTTGCTTTGCAAAACACATAGACGAGACTGGTTTCCAAATCTATAATGAATATTAGAGATATGAATCCTGTAATTGATAGAACTACGCAATGCACTGCATAACGCTGAAATTATGTTTTCTTGTCCTGCATTGTGCAATCATATCAATTACAGGGATTATTCTGTTAGCATTCGTTGAAGGTTTATGAAACTTCTCTCATTCATAAGTTTTACAAGACCATCAGCAGCAGAAATAAAATGCTTTGAAAAATCTTTCTACAACGGTTAAGAGTACTCTGAATTTTCCCATGCAAGAATCTCAACTTACTAAATTTGAATAACCAAAAACTCACTTGTTTCATATCAAAATTCACTTTTTAGAAAGTAATAAATCAATTTATTTAAAAAAGTGAAGATAGATTGTTTGATTTTGTGAGTTATTCTACACTGATTTTCAAAGTCCAATGTTGTCAATTATACCTGATACCTTCCAAAAATCAATAATAAATTACAGTAGTTCTGGCGCAATGCGCATAGCATTTTCGAGTCGAGTGCCCTACTGCGCTAAAAAACCTCACGGGATTCCTGGAATATCTCGATGAGCTAGCGCGTACTTAAGATTTATATTATTATTAAATATATATTTTATAAAGACAATTAATGTTAAGTATATCTAATTATAATGTTATTAATATTAGTATATAATTATATTGGTTAATTATACATTATTTACTTTATTATTTTTAATTTATTTAATGAAGTATATAAAGCATGCGAGCCTGTTAATAACAGTGCGCAATCATTTTTTGAATAAGTGCGCAGCCGATGAGAGCTCGCCCTCAATGTCCGGGCGAAATCATTTTTGAATAAGCACGAAAGCTAGCGTGCAGTCGATATGGACGCCTGCATCCAAACCTACACGCATATGCGCGCAGAGCGCTGGAAGACTATATGCTAAACATAATCATGGCCGCTCGCTGTGTATACCGGCATATGACGTATGCTCCGTACGTGCTTGCGTTTATATGCACGATGGATGAGAGAGCGCGAGCAATTACAGACCGTTAAAGCGGCGGACACTTTATAACGGGTGAGCTCGAGCACCAAATGATCGAGATGAAGTTCGCGGAATTCCACGACGGTTAGAATTAAAATTTATTTCCCTTGGAAATTGAAAATATTGTTTTAAACAAATATTGTTACGAAATTTTTAAGGATTCCATAAGCATAATAAAAAAATTATGAATTTTAATAGTGATAATTACTAAAAAAAATTGAATATACATTCTGATTGTTCATTTAAAAACTGCAAAACAACGCGTCCGGCAAGTATGCGTATTTAGTAGAAAATCAGCGAAAATTTGATTGAGTTTTAAATACTCGACAATTTGTTGATTGATTTCATAACTTTCTTGTCTTTAATAAAAGTTTAAAAATAAAAGAGAGAGAGAGAGAGAGAGAGAGAGAGAGAGAGAGAGACGGATATATTTACTCGCCAATATTTATACTTTTTTTTTTAAAAGTAATTTTAGAGAGATTTCACGAGTTTTTAAGAGTTCAAGAGTATATAGATAGTGATATAAGATGCGTATATGCACAGGTCGCTTAGTTGTATATACGCTCATCGTGACGATCTATACACGTATATAGCCCTACAAAAAAATATCAGCTGATTTATCAGCTTAATCAATCACCCTTTTTGCACCTGCGGCAAATAAGATGCGTACATGGTATATACACACACCCAAAGCAAAGTATAGATATCTAGAATATACAGAAGTATAGACGCGTGCTCAACTCTGCTGCTTCCTCCTAATCGCATTTTTATTTCTCCTCTCAATATATAAATTCATAGCATCGAAGTCGAAAACAACTAGCCGCTATATGTATACTCACGCTGGCGCGCGCGACGCCGTGCACGTAAACTATTGTGTACGTGTGTGTGTGTGTGTATAAAGACCTTTATCCATTATTTCTGGTACCTCGGAATCTTATGCTCAGAGTTGGACGCTTGACTAAGGAAATAATACCCCTCATGTGGCCGAACTCTCAAAGTGTGTGTGTATATATATATATATATACACACACACACACACACACACACACACACACACACACACACACACACACACACATTGTCGATACCCGGAACTTTGAGGATGTAGAGTTTCTTTCGCCAGAGTTTAGTATGCTTGACTAAAGAAATAAACTGACCTTTGGGGATGCTCCTCAAAGTATCGGTATGGTTCTGAATAGAAGCCTCAAAGGTATCGTTTAAGATAAATATATGTATATATATATACGCACCCGCAGTCACGCAGTAGCGCGCATGGCAGCGTAGCTCTTTTTACGCTGTGTGTGTGTGTATATATATATACATATATATATAGCAGCTGAACCGCGACATGAGGGCTACCGGCTACGGGGACTCAGTTGTGTTCGCATACGCTCTCTCCTCGTGAAGCAGAGCGTCATAGCATAGCCCTTCGTACACCGTTAGCACTCAATTTTTTTATAGGATTTGATATAAAGTAGAGGCACAAAAAGTTTCCACTAGATTCTCCCAAATATTCCCGGCAGACTGAACGAAAAAAATTTATAATTGATTTTGCGGTCACTAATTTCGATCCTTGATTAATCGTACACGAAAGCATCTTTTACTACGAAACTTTTTACAGATAGAATGTATGTAAAAAGTAGTTCCAAATGAATCCCTAATATGTCATATTTACTTCTGCATTAATATAATACGAGAAATGTGCCAAAAAAGTAAGGTTAGAAAACCCCAAAACAAAGTATAAAGGGTATGGGGCGCCCTTGGATATGTGGCCTTGACTATAAGGACTCTAATGTTCTAAGTGAAAATAAAGTATTCTTATAAAGTATTCTTATGATGGACGACGCATCGGTTGGCGATTACTTAGAGGATCTTGTCAATGGAGACTTTGAAGAGGATATCCTCCAAGTAATCCTGCAGATGGCTGGGGAGGAAGACCAGCAGCAGGAGGAACAGCAGGAGGATGGTAAACTCCTGGAAGAGCTGCGGCGCAGAGCTGGCGAGGCTGACAGGCACAAATCAGCTCGTCAGCTCGCCCAGGAGCTGCAGGTGCTGTTGAGGGATGAGGACATGCCCTTACAAAACGTCAGAGAATTCATCGAGGCATTTCAACAGCAGTCTCCGCTACCCTCAACGTCATCACCACTGCCGCCTCGACGTCGTCGCTGCCACTACCTGTACTAATCCGCGGAATTCTGCGAACTTCGTCTCGATCATTTGATCATCAGACAATTTGGATGAGGGCATTCAAACACTACAGCAGGCAGCAAAAGTGGTGTCGGAGTGGGTGGTGAGTGCTTTTCTCAAGCTCAATAAACTAAAAACAAAGGCGATCGTTTTTGGTAGTAACTATTTCGTGAATAGTT
>JAWWEQ010024497.1:0-22352 GCA_035583055.1 Torymus tubicola | reverse complement strand
CCCCCCCCCCCCCCCCCCCCCCCCCCCCCCCCCCCCCCCCGCGAGTTTAATTAAGAAGAATCGGTTATCCCATGTTCACACTGTGTATTGTAAAGGATATCTAGTTGCGTAAAATAACACTTATTAAAAAAATGTTTAATGCTTTTCAGTAACAATATCTTGAAATTCTCTTGTAATGCGAATTCTGAATAATTCACAGCTTAAAAGGTTATATTCTAAAATTATTATCAAAATCTTTTTTTATTCCTGAGTAGCTGAATACTTATTATCTGCAATAAAAAATTAATACAAAAGATTGTATTTTAGGTGTTTAGACATGGTGATCGGACACCTACTGATAATGGGTTATATTTAACAAATTGGTTACATAATTCTGATTTTTTCCCGTATGGCACAGGAGCATTAACTAATGTAAGTAAAAATCTTTTAATAGATATAATATTTCTGTTAAATTGAATGTTGAATTAAAATGATATAATTTTTATTCTAAAATCATTTTTAGGAAGGCAAACAACGTGCTTATCAGTTGGGAGAATATCTTCGCGAACGATATAATGATTTTCTCGGCGAAATTTATTTACCAGGATTGTTATACGCTCGCAGTACTGATTTTGACAGAACAAAAATGAGTTTGCAATTACTTCTCGCAGGTCTTTTTCCGCCGAGAAATATACAGAAATGGCATAATACACTTAATTGGCAACCAATTCCTATAAAATCTGTAGAACAGTACAATGACGATCTTTTAGCGGCAATTTATCATAATAAGTAAGTACTTGAAGTAAAAAAAAAATCTATTTGAATAAAAATTTGATACCTAAAACTCAATTTACATAAAACTGTATAATGTAAGTAAAGTTATGCGATCCGAATTTTTTATACAATTTTGAAGACTTTTACTTTTTAAATAGTTTTCAGTTAGAAAGAGAAAGAGTGCTAATGAAAGAAGATATTCAAGGACATTTGAAATCACTTCAAAAATATATGATAAAATTAAGTACTTTAATAGAAAGAAATATTAACGACAGTCTTCACCTTAAAACTATTTATGAAACATTTAAAGCTGAAAATAATATGAATTTAACTTTACCTAATTGGGCACATGAAGAATTTCCTCGTGGAAAGCTTTTAGAAGGAATATTACTCGATTATTACATAATAACATACGATGATAGCATAATTAATTCTCATGGCGGTAAGTTAACAATAACAAGTTGTTGTGTTATGCACAACGTACGCGAAATATGTGTATGAGCAGATAATTTTATTTCACGTACGGTTCTCATAGGAGTGTATGCGAAGAACGCCCCGCCTCCTTATCTTGTCCTCGACTCGTGTGATTGTCGCCCTCACTTCGTTCGACCGACAAACCTTCCACTCTTCCTAGATATAATCCTGGTTCTCCAAATTTCTCTCACTCCGTTGAAAAAAAACTTTGATAAATATGGGTGAACAGTGTGCATATAATTTCCTACTTTTAAGCGTGTTTATACATAGTATGTGGAGTGCTCAATTTGGGCATTTTGCAGCCCAGTGTGCAAAATAATTATGTGGAAGTGTATGATAATGAACTTAATATAACTAAAAATGAAAGTTACACAGTATTAGTTTTGAGAACTCTAGATGTACAAAATAATTACCTCCTAAAAAATGCTGAATATCAGGTATATTTTACAGATAACCATAACTTCATAATTTTTCAGAAAATTTGGCGATAATTCGATCTTTTTATAGACTTACATCTTTCATAAAAAAAATAATATTTTGTATTTAAATCCTTACAGGTAAATTAGTATCAAAAATAACAATGGATATGTTAGCAACTAAAAACAATTCTTCAAATGAAACCAAATTATTTTTATATAGTTGTCATGAGACTAATATAGTTGCAACTTTAGCATCTTTAAAAGTTTTTGAATTACATGTACCTGAATACAGTAGCGCAGTTATAATCGAATTACTCGAAGAACACAATAAGTATTTTGTAAAAGTAATTAATTAAAACATTTTAAAGTACAGTTCTACCTCCCAATAAGCACGCTATATATGCTTTTTTCTCATACCCTGTCGGAAAGTGTTGTCTTCCCACCCTGCTCTCACGGCCGAAAGTCCCACATTCTCTTCCGCCTGAAACTGCGACGCGCATACGCGTTTCTCTAATTTTTGGCCCGGCTGGCGCCGCCTGCGTGTTGCAGCCCTCGCTTCGCTCGGGCAGCAAACCATCTGCAGGCGGCGCTAGTCGGCAGAAAATTAGAAACGCGCACAAGCCTCTCAGTTTCAGGCGTGAGGTTATGTGCCACTTAAGACCCTGAGATCAGGATGAGAAGACAATAATGTACTTTCCTCCAGGGAATACATGAGAAAAAATAGTATATATACTATTCTATCCGTACTTATTGAGACGTCGGACTGTAATACGCAAATGTATTTGCTGCGACTCATTTTTTTTTTATTTTCTAGGTTTTATATTATCGTGGACATCCAAATAATGTTATAGAACTAAATATTCCAGGATGTCCTCGTTTTTGTTCAATAGAACAATACCTTAATATCACACAAAGTTTTCGGAGAATGGTTGAAAGCATCGAATATGATTCAGATAATGTATCAGAGCAATTGCATTAACATTTAAAATAAATTGTATACTTTAAATTAATTTATATATATATATATATATATAATATTGTTTGTAATGTAAAATAAAATATATTATCAATATATTATTACTTAACTTTTTCAAATCTAAAATTTTTCCATGTATTAAGTTTAAACATAAAATATATTCAAGAATAAATAGTTTTTATTAAATATTATATCAATGACAAGGTTACATTATAATACTATAATTCATAGCAAAGATTATACACATAGTGCAACCAAAGGGACCTTTTCTACTTGCAAATAGTCAGAAGTGGCAGTACCTAGAATGTATAGGTATATCCCTTGTTTTTCAACATTACCTTTTCGACCCCTTTTTATAGCTAGTACACACATTGCTTTGGCTTAACTTGGTAAAACTTGCGATTGAGCATGAAGATTGTATATCACAAACGGGTGCTATTTAAAGTATCTTATGCCTTATCCAGGGCACTCAAAGATGTAGAGGGAGAATCGGTTACAATGGGAGTAATTAAAATTGACAAGAGATATACTAAACAGTTAAAATACGTTTGAAAAATTCAAAAAATTTTCATCATTGGAAGATTAAGTATAATTTATTATATAATATTGTCCAAATTGCAAGGTATCTGATAGAATCTTAATCCAGGACAGTTTGAAATTGATTATCCCTAAAGTATACTGTGGGAGATTTTTATATGATTTGCACAATACACTTTACTCGGGCCACGTATAACGGGTTAATAAAACTTGTTGTAGAATTTCTCTATTGTATAATTAGCCATCAATTTGATAAGATACTACTCTGAGTAAATCACCATTTCGGTATATAATAATCTTCTATGATCTTTTTACCAAATATGTTAAAATTAGATGGCTTTGTTAAGCTAACGCTCAAGCGATCTGTAAAGCTTCTGAAGAACGTATTGTTTTTCATTGTGAACGCCCAAAATCTTTGGTCAATAACAATTGGTATAGAGTTTTCGAATAAACTAATGACTTCTCGTTTGGAGAAATTGGGTCTAATTCAGACTGCGATTGCCCTATATTATGGTCAAGACAATCTCATGTAACACTTCCGACTATGATTTCTATCTTTTTCAAAAGAGACCATCGAAGTTGGAATATCTCTTTCTTCATGATTTTGTATTCGCATTAAATACCACGGTTGGTATTGTCACAAAATCAGCTGCTCGACTGACATCCGAACCCTGACGCGTCAGCATAATGTTAAGAATAAGATGCGCGCGGGGCCTTCAAGTAAGCCTCGCGACATTAGCTCGATTGGTAGAGTGCCGGATTAGAATCCGCGGGTCCGTGTGTTCGAATCCCGGTTGTCGCATATTTTTTACGCGACTTTTATTCATTTCCATTCACTCCGTCTTCTTCTCATACCTAACAGAATTTGGCATGCCTTGTGTGTCAAAGTCTACTTTACTGGCCTCTTCAGGCCTTATGACTCTGGCAAATGACGAAATCTACTATGCACGACGGCAGTTGACGTTTTCTACTTTACTCTCCGAATTACCCTCAATGATGAAAGTATCTCTTTCAATGGTATTAAATATAAGAATTTAGACACGCTTCAAAGCCTCTGCAGTCACCAATTTGTGAACATGCGAAACGGCTTCTGCAGTAGTATATAAATTAGACAAGCCCCAAAGTCTCTGAGGCCCCGCAGTTTGATGTGACCATGCGAAACGGCCTCCGCAGCAAAAAATATAGAAGTTAATTCGGAACAAGAAGTTGTAAACGACGAGGGCGTCGTTCTCCTTAACCCCGAAGGTGTCACAAACTCAGCTGCTCAACTGTACATCCGCGCCCTCGCGCGTCAGCATAATGATAAGAATAAGATGCGCGCGAGGCCTTCGAGTAAGGTTGTCACATATTTTTTACGTGACTTTTATTCATTTCCATTCACTCTATCTTCTTCTCATACGTAACAGCATGTATTCTTCAATTCTATTATCTCTAGGCTTTTTTAATTTCGGGAAAAAACCGTGAATCTATTCTTAATTTATTCTAATCAAAAGGGCTAATGATCAAGGATATGATTGATACACATATAATATAGTTTATAAAAATCTATTTATTACTAATACATAGTTGAACAGATATTATAATCGTAAATTAAAGTATGTCACTTAAAGTCGGAGATAAGGTTGTTCGTAGACACCATGCTCTATATTGGGCAATAGATATAGCTTTACGGCATAATTAGTACTGAAGTTTTTTGGTCGGCGCCAAGTCCAAAAAATACTGTCACACGTAGTATACGAAGACAGAAATCTTCAAAGTTTACATAGTTGGCTTAAAGGTTATAGGACACAACCCAATTAACCTGATTTTCTATCTGTAGCACAAGACTGTTGCAAGGCTAACGCTTCAAAGCATGATATGTAGCAGAGGTAGACAGAGGTGCTAGACCAGTAGCTCAGAAGTCTAGGGAGTCTTTTGGTAAATCGCATGTCTGCTGTCCTCTAAACGCTCATTAGTTGAAATAAGACAATAACGTCGAGAGAGGGAAGCAATGCGAGTGACATGTCATCGAGGATAAGGAAATCTCCTGGGGTACTGAAACTATTTTTTTAGTAACACTGGGTTTTCATGAGCCTTCGATTCCTGAGGTAATTGACGGGTCTATTCTGGCGTATGCGTAGTCGCACCAGTAGACGCCTACCAGAGCGAAGACTAGTGAAGTTCAGGGTCTCATGTGGTTGGTGGATCTCGACATGAGTAATCTGTCCAACTCTTTTATCAGGATTCCTACGGTACTTAGTAGAGTTACTTTTATCTTACATTACCCTTTCCGGGATTAATAACCCCATCAAACAAGCGTAAGAAAAAGAGTAAGATCAAATAAGTAACTAGAAGTAGCAGAAGAGAGAAAAGACCAAATTCGAGTAAAAGTTGTGCAGATGTGCGGTAGGTAAATGAGGCCTTCTTAATGAGTCGGACCCAATGCTGTCATTGACGGCAAAAGAGAGGGACTCAAAGACGGAGATTCTGATTTGTTCTATGGGGGTAGTCGACCAAACATCGAATTCGGTTAGTAGGTGGAGTAAGGTCTTCGCTTTAATGGCCACCGGAAAGTTCGATCCATACTGCAATTGCCATGAACTGGGATACGAGACCTTTAGTGTCCTCGGCCGAAGCAGGGCCACTTTTACTTTGGTTGCAGGAAGGCGGGGATGACAATATTCTGATGCCCTGAATATCGAAGACACCTTCGACAGCAGGGAGCAGAGTGGTACGCTACACCCCGCCTTTTCGCTCCAGTGTATCTGCTATCCCGGTGTCTCGCTCGGCGCAGTTGGGAGAGTAACTTATGCTCAAGGAACAACAATATTAGCCAACATTGTAGGTCTTTCGGGCTAGCGAGCAAATGTAAACACTTCTGAAGTGGATAGAGGGAGTAAGGCTTCAAACTTTCAACACTTTGTTCAATTTGTTACCGAAACTGTCTATTATCTTATCGAAACTCCTAATCCTTCACCGGATCTCCCCTTTTTACCAAAACTTCCTATTACTTTACCGAAACTCTCTACTTTTTTAACTCCCCTTCTCACCATTTTACGGAAATGCCCATTACCGTAAACAAACATCCGAAATAGTCTTATACCCAGTTAAACATTACGCAGTGAGCTTTTCTTTATTAGTTTAGATGAAGACGTAGTTCGTTTCTTCGATAGTTACTGGAAAATTATTAAATATTCAACGGTTAAATACACAATAAATTATAATTCTAATACTTATCTAGATCTATCTTTTATATAAATAATTTATTCACATATATTAAATAAATACTTATTTCCTTTAATTTATTAAAAATATTGTAATAAATACTATAATTAATTAATATACTAATTTACAATTTCAATTATAGTGTATAATATGGTTATATATATAATAAATATAAATTTATCAAATATTTATATTTATTTAATTAATTTGGATGCCAATTAATTAAAATAGCTAATTTTGCAATAACGATGCCAGGGCATAAATATAACGTCTCATTAATTAATTCTTTTTTATTGTTGTTATATTGAAAAAAAATCTCTTGGACTTGTGGCCTTGTTGCCGGTCATTCACAAAATTTATTGATTCTGTAATGAGCCATGTTGTGGGAGTCATTGTCAAGAGCCATTTTGTATTATTATTATGTACATATGTTTTGCGTCTGTCGAAAAATTTTGCTAATCACAGGCCTACTACCTTATTCACGTCATCGACGTGAAGGTGCAAAGTGACACGCTCGGTTTTTCGTAGCTCAGCCCTTGTCAAGGACGGACATCTCCGTTTCTTACACTAGCCATCAGGATTAGAGAGACTACGTACCGTCACCTCTGCTTTATCACTTGACGCGCGGTCGTGATTATTTCACTCTCGACTGTACACTTACGAACAGTGTGTTCTCGTTATTTGACTCTGTTCTGCCGAGTACGCAGAAACGCCCTAGTAGGCGGTGGGTGTATATCGACCATTATATCATCAAGCCGATCGTGCAGAGTAACATGTGAAATAGCGGCAACGACAGCTTTGTTTTATTGTTTGTATTAACACTTAGTCTGGCTAATTTAAAGCACGCACACCGTTAAATAATTTCTAAAAAAACAGATAATGAAGAATTGTTTTTTACATCATATTAGCTTATGAGTACTTCATTTTGAAGAAGTCTAATAAATGTTGTTTGACTTAAATTAATCAAAATAAATTCTTTTCATCTGAGAGAGGAAAAACCAGAAAACCAAAACTTCTCGAAAATAAAAGAATGTATGTACAATTCAAATTAATTTAACAGAAAGTAAAATAGTAAGTTTAAATAAATTAAATATTTTTTTATTTATACCTATATAAATTTGCATGCCGATGCTTGAGTTGACAAGGATATTGAATGCTTCTATTAGTTTTATACATTCCTTACTAATACCCTATTGATATTTTCTTGAAGCATCATTTATGTTAATAATTGACTCTTTCTTATATTACTTTTTATTTTATCCATACATTGTTTTTAATTTCTTACAATTACCATAAGAATTTAATTACTCAATTGAACAAAGCTTAAATTAATCTATCTCCTTTCAAGAATATTTTTTGCTCATTCATCTAAACTTTATTATTAGCAAAATTATACCCAAGAAAAGGTATAATATTTTCATAAAAAAAGTTTACTTTAGAAAGTAATTTACTTAGATAACGATATATAAGGTTCACTGACAACGCTAAGATACATATTTTTCTTAAATTAAACAATCCTTCTGTCGAGTCTGAAACAAATTTATAACCTGAAGAATGTAAACTCAAAATGTATCAATTAAAAAAGTGTTAGTGGTTGAGGCGTACACTTTTTAAATATACGGGTAAAAACAATTTTCAAACTCTAATACGTCAATGTGATATTTAAGTAAAATTATCTGGCTTTTATTAGGAACTTCTGCAGGCTTTTTTGTTGTTCTCGGACTCAACTAAAATAACTTTTGTCGTCTCTTCAGCGATGCAGTGCCACGCTTACACTCACGATGTACTTCTCTCAGGGTTGCTGACAAAAAGGCGTGTTATCGAGTTGTGTTTTTACGAGTGCCGTGTACACCGCGGGCAAATGGAACTTGGGTCGAATTAAGGCGACCACAAGGAAGAGAGGTAGAGCGGCTGTTTGAGGTCAAAACCACGAGCAAGAGAGTACTAAGGGGTCGAAAGAACCGCAAGCTTCGGTTGGCAGCTCAATTTAATTCTAGAGCGTAATTCAAAGCTACTTAAGAGCCGGTAAATAGATTCCAACTAAGCGCTGTCTATGTGCGTCCCCTCTTTTACTTTTACTGACCCTGTCTCTCTTTCTCTCTCTCTCTCTCTCTCTTTCTCTCTCTTTGCATCAGACTTTCAGTACATTGAATCAATCGTTCTTAAAAACCTATTGCTTTAGTTAAACTTTTGCATATCTTATATTCGTCGTCTTCTTACATCGATCATTTCCATTTTTTCCGTATTCAGTGTTTGCATTTCATTGCTCATATATGGGTATACTCATATTTATACTTTTTATTCGTAAACATAAAACTCTTCAGGAACAATTTTATTACCATAACTGTAAGCATTGCTGTAGATTATATCCTCACAAATCAATGCATAGTTTCTCTACTTTCTTTACACTAACATGCTATCTCATTATTACGAGTCTTTTTGTGTCGCTGATTTACCAATAATAAGAAGGAAAGAATAAAGAGGAAATAAAAGATAGTCTTAAATTATTTCCTCAAGAGAAAGAGGGAGAGAGAAAGAGAGAAAGAGAGAGAGAGAGAGAGAGCACGAGACAGTGAAACAAACTTTCCTTCTTCGGTACTTGCGACTCAGCTCTTCACGCGAAGAGATGGCTTTTAACTTTGTTATTAACTTTGTTCTGAGAACTGTTTCCCAGGATTAAAGGTAGAGTACATATAAGCTAAACCAATTTTTTAAATACAATTTTCGATTTCGATTTCCTCTTTTGCTTTCTCAAAGAAAAAGAAAAAAAGGGAGTTGAGTATGAGTTAATATTCAAGAAGGATGATCATTTCTGAAATTCAATTATTTTAGAACTGAGATAAAGTACTCCATTTTTTACTTAATACAGCGAGAAAATGCATTCTTTTATTTTTAAACTACTATAATCATTATGTTTACTTCAAGAGAAGTCTGTACAAAGGAAAATTTTCAATATCGTTAGATTTTTTGCAAAAGTACGTTTATATTGTCCAAAATGCGGCAGAACCGCATTGCAAACGTACTCTTTCTCAAGAAATCTGAGAGAATCATGTAAAATGGATAAAAAAATTCCAAAAAATAATCAAGGTTAATTTTAATATAAGGTCAGTTTAAAACGATTTTTAGTATTGTTCATCTTCAAATTATATTCGCCTATCCAAAAAGTGGCTACCTATTAATTAAGTTTAGACACATAAAGTTACAAAATAAACATAAAATTACAATAGATAAATCATAGAGAGTATGAACTTATTAAACAACGACTACAACTGCACATGCTCCATCATAGCGCTGAGAGCGAGCACAGAGACTTGCTTCCGTTAAATGTTATTACTCATTAACCCTTTATTTCTCCGATTTCTACTTTTAGGATTTTGAAAAAATGTATTTTAAAAAAGGTGTCATTCTTTAAAATCATGCTTTTAACCATAAACAAGCATTTTAGAGAAAAAATAGTCGCACTATTAAAAAAAGAGGATAAAATCTATCGATATATATGTACTTTATTTTTTCCGAGACACCACTAAGTGTATGATTATGAGCAAATTCATCAGAGCGCATTTCATGCGAAAAAGGCGCCGCGCTCGCTCGCTGGTCGGTTTCTCTCAAGCACTCCCATATTATGTGGATTAAAGAAACTTTTAATGATAAAGCGCACTATTTTACAGCAAAACTGTTTATTATTCACTAAAAGAAGTTAAAACAAAGCAGAAACAAAAAAGTAATGAGAGTAAAAAAATTGAAAGAAAAAATACGAAAAAATAATATATTTAATGAAGCTCATTATTTAAATTATATACCACCGCAAATCCGTATATAGAATAAGGCATGATAATTATTTTTAGATTTTGCTGTATTTTTTTTAATCTTCTAAGGCAATTTTAAATAAGTTAAAATGTAGTATTAGGTGGATATTTATAGCCTTTACATAGCACATATTTGATTAATATTGCTATTGAAATTAATTTATTGACCATTACTGTTGCATACTCATAAAATTATTATTAAAATTTAACACTGATGTCGATTGTTTACTACTGCTCAAAATATTCATTATAATATATAAATAATATAATAATATAATATAATAATATAAATAATTGTGGCAGGATATTATTATTATAATTTAATATTGACCATATTTTTTGTAAATATATCGTCATATGTGATCTTAATCTCAATACTATTTCAAATTATTTATCGTTATTTTTCCAAACTTATTCAAGCATAAGATTGAATAATCATAATTATAGATTAAAATTTATTAGGAAACTTTGATCATTTGAAGTCGAAATAAAAATGTGTATATATATATATGTGTATATGTTTCTACTTACTTTTGGAGATCTAGTTTTAAACAAAGGTTTGGCCAGATTTTCAATAAAAACAGCCCTCAGATTACCTTTTCCTTTTGGAGTAACGCTTGTGCCGCTCACTTTTTCCGTAGAGAAATTACGGAAAAGTACCATGGTAGAAATGGTAATTATCCGATCGTCATTCGTTCATCAAATCGCATAGGTTTGGCTGACCGTTTAACCAATGGTTGGTAATAAATACCGTGAATAGTTAATATTAAAAATCACAAAAAAGATAATTTACATAATTTATAATTTAAATAAACATATTGAAAGTTGTATTATTCATAGACGGTTTTAAAAATCTCATATAGCCAGTACTCTATTTAACGCAAGTAGATTTATACCCGAAAAACTTGTATTTTAATTAGAGATTAATTTATACTATGCGTGATTGTTGGGCGAAAATAAAGTCATTTACAGGTTGCCTGATTCGTCAGTTTTAGAGATTTAAACATCTATAAATTTCTTTTACGCTTAGCTATATTCTTTATAGATCGTTCTTTATTTTGACTTATGTTCAAAATCACAAAAACACGGAAATTTTACACGATAAAACACAATCACTTGCAGTATGCTCGCTTTTGAAATACCTATGTTTAATACTCCGTTCACTGACATAAGTATACGCTTTACAGTGAAGTGAAACAATACAATCCCATGTAGTGTAAATCTGCACAATCAGGCCTAGACCTATATATATGTGAACTTATCCTCACTCGCAGCAATTTTGAGTAATTACATCTTGCGTGGGATGCTAGTTCAACCTCAAAATAATTTTATTACTAACTCCACTATAATATTTTTATTATTCCATTACCTTATTTTTTATGACTTATAACTTAATCTTTTTTGCATATCGGCATTTCTTATTTTCTTACTGTTGTTTTTTCGATTTTAAGTGAAAGTTCGTAAAAGTAGCTCCTTATATGTTCCACTTTCGGGATCGGTCCACATTAATTCAAAAAGTCTTCATATGTAGCCTTTGCATATAAAAATGTCTCTGAAAGTAGCTTCGTGTATTACTGTATAAATTTATATATCTATGTACTTAATTACTTAAATATGCGAAAGTTTTAGTACATTAAGTATGTTACATGACATCTTTATTTCTTTTCGTATTTTAGCAAACTTCACTTTTATTTATTTCAATTCTCTTACCATTTTTCGAAATTGAAGCATTTATTGATATATTTTTTATAATTGTATTAGTTTTGTATGTTTTTCTGCGTTCCTCTATTTACTATATATCAGTGAATATGCTTTAATTTCAGAGTTAAAACATTATATGAATATTATTATGATTTATTTTTGCAGCACTAATCTTTAAATTTTGAAAAGCTGTAATGAAGAGATTTAGATTGGATTTGTTGTTTTATATTTATGTTATATTTTGAAAAGTAAAAATATGACTTAAAAAAATAGTAAATTAGCTACAAAACTAGTTCTTGAAATTTAGATGTATGCTTGACGTACCTCTATCCTAGAACCACAAATTCCGAGCCAAATTTCCTTTGCAAATTTGGAATTATTAAATATATATACCGTTATTTTTAATTAAAAATTGAATATGCCAGCCAATCAGCTTGAAGACCGCCACAGGATGAAGTAGGCCGATCCCCAGTCGGTTTATTCATTTTTTAATTAATAATATGGGTGTGAATAAACAATAATTTAAAAAATTGTAAATAATTTTTATTCGGAATTTTTATTTCTACAGAATAGCGGTGCGTCAAGCATGCATTTCCAGAACATGTTGTATATTTATAGATTGAATGTAAGGATGCGTAAAATTAAAATAATATATTGTATTACATAAAAAAATATTCATTTATTTTAAAATTCAGTATAACTTTTTATTTTTATAATAAATAATATTCTATAAAAGTATTTTTCAAAAATGTATTAAATTTGCTAGCAAGTTACGGCCCAGCGCAGAGATATGTACAGCGCAGATATACACACATATATAATCACATACGACCAGTCGAAAGCAGAGAGCCGCAACAAACGCCGCACATGAACTGCACGTGATTGGGAATAAGTAAAAAGCGATAAGGTGTAGCGAGGAAACAAGAGAGAAAGAGAAAGTGAGAGTGACGGAGAGCGAGACAGAATTCAGTCAAACTGTTATGCGATCGTGCACTTAGGAGAAACCGTCCTCTCCAACAAGTAGGTACGTACGACAGGCCAACTGAAGTCCAAGGTTTCAGTCAATTATTGACTTTACTATCCGGAGAGAACGTCGTTTCTAACTTGAATGAGTCGAAAGAAATGATGCAGAGTGCTCGCGATAGATACAGTATGTTCCGTATGAGATATTATCGAATAACCGTATTAAAAGTAGTGTCACTGTAAATAGTGAGCATGTGGATCTCTTTAATTTTATAGTCCCGATAACATGCAAAATATTTGAGTGGAAATGTGATGTAATCTACCAGAATAATAGTGTAGTAGCTATAGTTTCACGGCGTCATCAGCCAGTAGCTAGACGAGATGCCCGGGAAAATTGTAGCGCGAGGATTCGCGCTTAGAATTAACTCCCAGTTTTTGTGCACCCCGTATCTCGACGCAGAATTGTTGCGAACTACAATTTCACGTGCCTTCAACCGCAAGCCGAAATACCATGACCCGAATTATAAATTGTTCAATTGAATAAATTATATATTAACATAAAACATACTTGCACATTCATCTTCATGAATAGAATAAACGTTATTTTTGACATCTTCGAAACACATATTTTTTTCTTCACAAATCATATTGTTATATTTGTAAAATAGTTTTATAATTAAAAATTTATGTTATTGCGAACCGAAAAAATAGTTTGGATCAAAATATATAGATATACTGTGAATTCAATACTTTAAATAGAATTTACGAAAATAAAAATTTATAAATTTGATAACGACAGATTTGAAAGAGTAGGCGGTTTTACATGAGAATACAAATTTTTGAACTTTCTTTTTTATCAACATTATACTTGTATTTCAACAAGATGACTATTTTGTCATAGGCATGATTAATAACAGATGACACCATTTGACGCGCATTAAAACGGCGTGAATATTGACGTGTTCGGCACAATTACTTTTTCGTTTTTCCGTTTTTCATTATTCAGAATCCGAAGCTGCTTCGGACTAAGAGTTCAAAAGTAATCCTATCAATATTATATTTCATCTCTTATTTTATAAAGGAGTTCATTGATGCGTCATTATACACTTATTGAATTCAAATGACCTATTTCACTTTCATGATCTGTATTAAACGAATTTAAAAAGTTTCTTTCTTGCGAAGTGAAAGCGAAAATAGCTGACAACTAATATATCTGTGAACTACAAAAGATATGCCTCAGGGATTGTATGCAAGCGTGGTGCTTATGAAGTCGGCGCTAATCGACGGCACTCTCTAATGAGTAAAGCAGGTGGAGAAAAGACTAAAATACGTAATCAAGGCCAGTAAGCTGTGATCCTAGAAAGAAGTGTACGATATATTAAATTAGCATTTATAATGGGATCTAGGTGATAAGACCTTAACGCATAAAATAGGGTTAACGAAGTCACCGGAGATTAAAGACGCGTATCCTTCCAGATCGAGAGAATATTGAAGAAATTGAGGCCCATAAGAACGTCTCGATGAATAGGACAGAGGTCGCTTCGAGGTTATGTATATCTATTGTACCGCTGTGGATATCCATTATAACAGTCAGGGAACTCTTCCATTCTTTTTCGGGATGTCTGCTCTATCGATACGCGGCACACTCGTTTTGGCATGTCTCCTTTCTCGAAAAGGAATAAGAGAGCAGCTTCACATTAAATACCTCGGAACTGCAGCAGATGCATAGCTTTCGTGAGCATCATGTCAAATTTAGGAGGACAAAGCAGCCGTGATGGTTTCTCTTTTCCTCGGTGGGATATCCCATGATCCTATACGAAACCTTAACCTGTTTTAGATATTTCAGTAATTTTTGCTATCAACGGTCGAGTCCCGTATAACATCTTTATACGCCTAAAGGTATTTTTCCTATCATCCTCTGGAAAAAATACACCCACAATACTCATGATTGAATCGGTAGTATTGTATGTCTATATATGGAAAACTCATTTTTTTTTGTTCTCTCTAGCTTCTCTCTTTTTGTCTCATTTTCTCTATCTGTCATTCTTTCTCCACATATACTTTCCCTCACTTTGTCATTATTTAACATATTTTAAATGATAGAGCCGTTGAATTGGTTATAATGTTGTTTATTCGTTTTTAAAAGATTTCTGCAAGAAATGGTGTAGTCCAATTATATACTGTTAAATCATGACAGCTGAAGCTTGATGTACCTATGCTTGAATGTATTTTTTATAATAGTCTTACCAGTCTTTAGCCATTTCTCAGAGATTAAAGTCGTTTTTCTTAGGACTAAGAAGCTGATCACAGAAGAATTAGCACACTAATTGAAAATAGAATGTTGTTGTAACTGTGCGCTCTCACAACTTTAAAGTGAGCTAACTGAGTGAACAATATTTAGTTTAATCAACCTTAGACGTTCATGTTTTAGTTACGAGTACAGTTAAGTTCTGAGTACAATGTTATGAAAGGCATACTAGGAATGGGAGCACTGAATTTTGTTCAAACTTTAGTCGTCACTTCTTTATAACAGAGAATGAGGCCGTGTCTCGGGGTTTTTCTGAATGGACTTTCAGTCTCGATACATAAGCTATTTAAGGTTGGAAATAAACTATATTTTTTGTTTTACATAATGAATATTTAAATTCCGAAAATAATCATGAATGTACATAAAAGTTGCTAGAAAATGCTTTGATATAAGGTTTATTTCGTAGAAAAATATTGATTTCCTAGGATGCTATACCGTATTAAAAACAGAGTAAGAAAAATACTCAATATACAACTTGTAAAAATATTAAAAAAGAGAGAATTTTCAATTATTTCCCAACTATACTTTTAACAAATAATAATCAAAGAAGTTTTTAGCAATTTTTATATATATGTACATCCATTCCTATTTTCGTAATTTAAGTATTTACAAAGCTATGTGGTAAATGGAAAAAGCATGATTTTTATCAAAATTAGTTCATTTCGATATTAAATTGGATATCGGGATAGAAACCCCATAAAAAACCCGAAACACGGGTCTTATTATTTGCTACGAAGAAATGACTTCTAAAGTTTAAACAAATTTCTGGTATACTCCTTGTTAGTTTACATCTTGAGGTCGAAAATTTAATTTTATCGATTTTTTTGTAGCAGGAAACGGATTCATTTATAATAAGTGAAGCTGTCTTTTTTTGCACTAGATTTATTCAAGCGCACTACGCGCGGGCAATATCAATATCGGCAATAAAAATATTATAAATAGATATATATATAAAATAAAGTCTTCTGTATAGACATCATAGATTATAGTGAAATTAAATAAAATAAAATGTTTTTATAAGTACATGTATTTAATTTTTTGTTAATACCATAGTTTTGTGTTTTTTCATGAATTTTAAGCAGGTTTTAGCTGAAAAAAATATTTACTCAAATAATTTTAATACGTACAACTCTTCGGCCCTAAACTACATAAAATACCAACAATTTAAGCCCAACTGGACTAAAATCCATCAACTCTGTGAACCTGCAAGTTACGCCAAAGCCTAAATTTTGAAATGTTCATATATTTGGACAGTGTAGATCAAGGACTCTCATTTTTATCTTATTTTGTCATAAATTTAATATACTTTTAGTATACTACCTTAATATTTTATTAATAATTTAAATTTGTTTGTTGTAGATGATTTTACTGGGAAAAATTTAAAGGTGTCCTCCCCCCTTATGAACTCACAATATAAAAACGTCATTCAATCCTTTTCCTTCCGTTATTTTAGAGTCAAAACATTTAGTGAATACACATTAGTTCTTATTATACATATAATCATGTTATAGTAAATATTGATAATAAATACAACCGAACTTAGTGACAATATTATTTTAATTTATAGGTCTTACTTTTTAAAGGTCAACCAATCAGAACACGTTTTAGTCGACTTCACTTTTCTCGGATCTCTTTTTTAAAAAGGGAAAATCTTTCTGTATTTTCAAGTATGTTTGTGTATGATGAATGCGTGAATTAACCAGCACAATTCATCGATCGTTTATTCTGACAGCTTGATAGGCAATTTTTATCAGAGTTATTATTCGCATGTTAAAGCTACGATGATGACTTTTTAACTTATACTGCATTATCTGTTAATAAAGTGTAGATTACCTGTGCAATCGTTTATTTTTTTTTTATTAAGATCAAATATGAAACTAAAACATTCGTTCATCAATAGTAAATTAAGTAATAGAGTTCTAAAAATACTTCTTGCTTCAATTTGATATTATTTATGTATGTAAAGAGGTATTAAATTTTAATATGTAATGAAATGAAATTAATTTAGTTCTTATTTACGTACAGTATACCATACTATTGATTTCAATACAAAATTTTAACGGTAAAAATATTTGAATATTGAACGTAACTATTTTTATCTAATTTATAATACTTAAAAACATAATTTACCAAATTAGACAATAATAAAAGCATTTTCATTAGATCTTAGCGACACAGCTACAGTCACCCTGAGGTATCCTCGGAAAGAGTTACAGTCCAGCGTTATTCCTCATCAGACGTATTTTCATATAAAGCCCAGACAACCTCTTTCGCATCACGTCCGTTCTCGCTCAGCATTTTTCTTAGCACCTTTAAACCATTTTCTCACTGTCACGTTTTCCCGCTCGACCGCAACACAGTATACAACGACCAAAGATATAATCATAATAATCTTATTTTGCATCCAACTGTGTTGGAATATACTGTCTACGGTCTTGTTTGTAAGTTTTAAGTCTTCCGAGATTTTAGTTTAGTAGGATTAAATTATTCATGACGATGTGAAATGAAATTTACATTTACATTAATTTGTATTTAAAAAAACTGCTACTAATACATTTGCACATAGCTTCCAAAAACTATTTTATCAATTTTTTTTGCTAAATAGAATGACAAAAAATAATTTATTATAACAAAATCTTTACTAAATGATGTTGATGAATGTTTAAGACAATGTTAAATGAGAAAAAAGTATTATTAACTTTACAGTAAAATAACATTATTATTTAAAATTAGAATGGCATTTAACGTTATTCAAAAATTGAAAAAAAATTTTAGCCGCCATCACCTTGAGTCGTGAGAACCAGATTCATTCAAACAAATGCTTCTTAAAATAATTTGTTTCTTTAAAATAAACGATGCTCTTAAAATTCTGATCAAATATTTTTTTTTAAATTTCAATGTGTGTGATCGTGACAGTAAAATTTATTGGATAACGAACTCGATCTAAAAATATAAAAATGCTTCATTTGTGCTACATTTCAAAACGGATGTTTGATCTTTTCACAGTAATGATTTTGAATTGACGTATTTATTGCTTAATTGGTTTATTTTTTGCAAATACGATTTTTCGTACTTCAAAGTTATTAGCTCTTATATGTTATAGTTTTCTACAATTTTAAAATGAATCTTTAATTTTTGAAATATTCTTTTTCGATTTATTGTACTTAAAATTTAATATCACTTAAATATTTTAATTTTTCATAAATTGGAGAATGAAATACTGTACAATTTAAAAAAAAGGTTATCGTAGCTATATTATTTTTATCATATTATTCGTGAAAATTTTGTTTTAAATAATGTTGTTTTTATTATATATAATTAAAACAGATACTTGAAAATTCAGTATATTGTAGCGTTATGCATGAGTTTGGTGGCAATATCATTTTTAATTTTAAAGATACTAGCAAGATCATGCGCGCTCTGCGCGCTATTTTTTACTGTAACCCTGTATGACAATGAATATTGCAATATTATATTGCATTTATTTTTTTTTTTAATTTTCTAAGATTTATACAATTTTACACCGAAACTGGTATTGTATTTATTATCTTATTATTTACAATGAAGACAAATTTTGAGGTTAGGGTTCCATTGAAATATAATTTTTGTAACTTTCTGTTATGTAAAAACAAATTCTAACAAAAAAATACTTCTAATTTCTATTTTTTTAGTTTAATTGTTAAACGATTTAAATTTCCTGCCGTTATTCTCGGACCAATTAGATAAAATCTTAAGCGCCGAGCTAAATTCAGCGTCGACCAATCACGAGCTTATAGTCTATCGGACTCGGCCAATCCAAACATTTTGTTTTGGCTTCAACTTTCCTTCATCACTTTTTTAAGAGAGATGGCAATTTAGAAAAATAATAAATAATTTCAATTTTAAATATTTCTGAAGTTTATGAACCAATCAATGCATTCTTCGGATAGATATGTAAGATCTATGTCTCTTTAAAATTTCAAAGCGATTTAATCAATTTTACTCTAATTATCGTCAACGAAAATGACGGTTCTGTATAATAGATATTGTGTACCTAGAGAGTAAAAATAATTTTCGAAATCTTATTGTTTTTTGTTTGAAAATCTACTCTCTTTTAAAAGTCCGTAATTTATCATAAGACAAAAATGAGTTTGCGAAAAAATGCATTTTTGTTCCTAATTCACAAAAAAAAAGAAAAAATGAGATCTATTCGGTTGAAATCTATCCAGTAGATACTAAGATATAGATGTCTAAATACACACTCGCACACACACATGGACGTATTTGAGTTTAATTAATTTAATTTAAATAATTAAGTAGAAACATATTCAACAAAAATCTGTATTAAAAAATTTGACATCCGTTAATAAATTAAATCTAATACAATATTAAATAATTAAATTCACTCACATTTTCACGTTCAACGTGGATAACATTATTGTCATTGGCTAAATACATTCATAGAACAATGAATGAAAAGTTACCTCTTAAATGATTGAAAATAAAGCCACGCAGTAAGGATTTATGTATAATAGTGATTATTCCAACAGTCTTTTGGCGTGATTTTGCTTCGTAGGACATGCAGCGCAATAAAGTAGCGATTATGTGAAGATAGTATGCCCGAGCACGCCTGGGATTTTAACTAATTCCGTGTGTGCTGCCGCATACATCAGTGCGAGCGGACAATCGGTTGTAGCTAATATAGACACCCTTTCGATCTCCGCGTATGTAGGGAAAGAGCGGAAAGACCGCGTCTACCACGTCGTTGTAAGAGGTGCACCCGATTTACACAGGCATTAAGAGTTCTACCGCTGTGGGATAGACGAGAAATCTCCATGAAAGATTCAAGTGAAAAAAGGGAAAAAATAAAGGCAGGTTAAGGTGTTCTGTGTCAATGATAAATAACCAATATGTCATATATTAATATTTGTCCATACCATCAATATCATCTTTACGGAAATACAATCTTCTAGTAATTATTTGTGAAACGTAAATCGATAGTGAGAAACAGTGAATTTAGATAATTTTTTAAATGTAGCTTATTATTTATTCTGTATTTAAATGTCTGTTCGTTTATATATGAATGTGTGTGCACGTATTAGTACCGCAATGGATTATTCGAGCAAAGCGAAGGAAACAATTCATGGACGTCAATAGCCCTTATTGTTTCCGAGTACAATATACCACTTTTCCGCATACACGGTGAAAATTTACATGCGTTTAATTCCTAATTTCAGATTCGAAAACACTAGATAATTTAACGTCTAAGAATTTCAACGTGTATGCTCATTTTTTTTTACTTTTATTCAAGTAAGAACTTGCACTGTCTATAGTGACTTGCAGTCTGAGCGAAACGAGGGTATGACAACATGCACATGGCGTTAGCTGGTAATAGAGTAAAGAATGGAGCCTGTACATTACAGTTTTTAGAAGAGAGTAAAATTGCTGAATTTGAAATGGCTATAAGGTGACGATGGCGACTTCGCATCTTATGCTGAATATTAAGGCAGAGCAAAGAAAAATGTGGAGAAATACGGGAGACCTTATCTGGGGGGAGGCGTTTGAGAAGTACATTTCCAGAAAGATAAGTGTATCTGATGTATTAATGAAAATCATTGCACAAGATAAGAGCACAGCTAACAAAAGAACTTGTAAAGCGATGGCAGCTGAAGTAAGTTACAGTGAAGAAGAGAAGTTCCACACGAAAGCTGATACCGAAATTGATGCGCTTAATTATCAGACAAGATGGAGAGGTAAATTACTACCTGACACAGCTGCTAATCGGGCACATCTATTTCAGGAAATATTTTCGTTGTTTTATTTACGAAGAAATAATCGAATGCACTGATGGCTGCAAGAAAGAAGAGGACGTGGAACACGTTTTTCGAGTATCCGTGATTTATCGGGGAGAGGCTGAAACTGACAAGATTTGTGGGAAAGATCATCGAAAGTGGAGAACTTTGTTTAGTAATTCATGCTCAAGAAGAAGGAACACTGGAACACTGTTGATAGTTTCGCAACAACGATGATGAAAAAATTAAGAAGAGCAGTTGAGAGCTACGGCAGCAGTCGCTTCTAAGGATGCAGGATGATGCAGCAAAATTGAAAGAGAGCCGATAGGACCAAGGTGCCCTCCGCGATGTAATATATAACGACAGTTTCGCGGAGGAAGAAGGGCTCGCGGAACGTGGGTTAGAACAAAATCAAATGCAGAGGCACCACTACCCTATTTATTCAACCTTCGAAAAGCATGGATACAACCGAATCAACAAAAATTATCAAGGCAGAAGTAAAGATAGCGGCCAAGAAGATTGCAATAAGAAAGGTTCCAGGACTGAATGGCATGCCTGCCTTAGCTATAAAAATCGTTGCTCTAAATGGTCCTAGTATAATAAAGGATACTTTCAACCCATATCGATTGAAGGAATTCGTCCGTCAAAGGTAAATAAACCTCCGATCGAATCATCATAATATTGACCAGTCTATATGCTGAATATTGTCTGGAAATTATTTGAGCGGATCATATATACCATACTGGGAAAGCTACACAGTAAGTCGAAGACTTATTTAATAACCAATTTCGTTTTACGGAGATTTGTTCAACGATCGATACCATCAATAGGATTCTGTCATTTGATAAGAACGCCAATAGTGATAGCCGTTGTCCAAAATTCATATATATATCATTGGTTTCAATATATGGAATGCATTTAACACGACCAGGTGGGATTTTGAGCTATCTAATGGACTGAACCCTTGTTTATAACACCGACAACTTTAGTCTTGCTGCCGAAAAGAACAAAGCAGTGATCATTTCCCGAACAAAAAGAAGTACTTACATCACTTTCACGGCCAATAATTGAAAGATTAGAATGAGGGACGTCATTAAATACCTAGTCACAATAGAAACGCGACTATCATTTAAAGTGTACCTTAGAAATGCAGGATCAAAGGCATTAAAAGTGGCTTGAGAGCTCGCGGGTATCAGGCCGAAGATGGGGAGGTCAAAAGCGCTATGGTTTCTCCTTCCTTTGGTGTGTGTTATACTCCTATGATCCTGTATGGAGCCCCAATACGGCTTATGCTATAATAAAACTCCAATGTGTTTTGTTGTACGTACTAGGCACTTTTCCATTTTAGGGAGGTTTGACCGCTACTAAGGCACTTACCACCCCTACACAGTCCTGTGCGGCTTATTATACCCACATGGGAGGGGTCTCCGCCCTTGCCGT
>JAWWEQ010024466.1:0-26865 GCA_035583055.1 Torymus tubicola | reverse complement strand
TAGGCATTTTATTACTGTCACGACTGCACCGGTCTCAATTTTTTATTTGTATACAACTTTGTAATTGCCTGGCTATTGCGGACCTTGAGTCCGTAGCCTTTACTTAATAAATTCAATTCAATTCAATTCTCTCTCTCTCTCTCTCTCTCTCGAAATTTTTCAAAATGCTGTATGATCAATCATTTTTTACCGCGCCGCAACTGTGAGTATCTCAAATCGTTGTATTTTGCGTGTAGTCTCATATACTTAATACATTTTCTACGATGCCTTAGGCGGGCGGTGCTTGCAATGACGGTCGAAGACGAAGTATCTTGCTAACATTTGCAATCACATAGATTCGTAAGAAATCGTTAAGCGATGTTTAGATGATTACAATTGACTACAGAGTGCGACGCCCCTCGGCATAATTCAAGAAATTCATTACTTTCATCAATTTGTGAATTTTTAGTTACGAGTGTCTGAGATATTTGTACCCACTTTTTTTTAGTATTTTACAAGTGTTCTACATATATTTCTAATTTGTATTGAATTTTATAGATTCGGCATACTTTACAAAGCTATTTTTCTTTTCTAATTTGGAAATTGTTTTAGCGACTGCGCAAAATCTTTTAGATTTTAAATGCAATATTCCTTGACTTTTAATTTGACAACATTAATTGCCCCAGTACACGATAGGATTTCTACGATAGGTTGTTGAGGTGTGGTAAATGAATGGAGAGACTTTAATATTAGAATAATAAAAGAGACCTTGTTAACTTAAAACTACGGCGCATCCTTGCGCTACGCCCGAGGTGCTAATCGTTCAGCGTACAGCGGCAGAGAGAGCGGGCAACGTGTCGCTTGCTGCCGCTCGACTTACGTCGTACTCACGCACACACTAGAGAGGAGAGACTTACATGTGTGCGTTCACACTCATACTTGCGCAGTCTCGGTACAGTCGCGCGCTTACACATATTCATATACTTTCCGTGTTTACAATGTAGATGTATACTATTCTCAACACAGATTCACAATTTATTGTTACGGGTACTAGATTACTGCATATGTTAAAATGTCGACAAAAAAGTGGTATTTCTTATTTGTAGAAAAGAGATTATAATTATTAAAGAGAAATTGTGAGTACGCTTCATCGAAGTATTCGGAGACTTTTTGACAGTTGATTCTTTTCGATTGTAATTTAATATATTATTAGGTAATAATCCGAGCCATAGATCTCATCAAGAACATGCATGTTTATCTTGTCAGTAAAATTGTTGGTTGAAAGAATTAGAGGTTTTGTCTGATCTGTAATGATTAAGAATGAATAGATTACATTTGTCTACACATTCATGTAAATGATCGCCGTTTGAATCGGTTTTCCTACAATTCCAACTGTTGTGGTGCGCGTTAAAGTCTTCTACAATAAGGCTGTTAGAATAGTTTGGTGTTTTAAAAAAAAATGTTTCCCATTTATCAAGAAGGTAAATACCTGGAACTCACTAGCATATGATAGGGTTGGGTTAAATGAAATCGATGAAATATCTTCCGATTGAATATTTGATAATTCTTTAAATGCAATATTGTTGTAAATCAGAACCTTCAAGCATTCCAAAATAGAATCTTCGGTTTCCCTTTTTCAATGCTGGCGATTTGGTTTGGGTCATGAATAGTTGTGATTAGTATTTATCCGTCGGTTGACATTGGTTCGTTATCATTATGTAGACCTTCTAGACGTTTGATAAGTCTCCGTAATATAATATGATCATACTTATCTTCGATCATCTGAATATTTGCATGCTATTTCGGTTATTTTTGAGGTTGCAACAGTATCTTCAAAAAATGATGATAGATTGATAGTTTCTTGATGTCTTCTGGGTTGGGTTTATAAACATTTGACTTCTAAAGCTAATATACATATGCGATGTAGGTTTATTTTACAGTTCTGTAAGTTCATCTTCAATTATATAATGGAGAATGATTGGGTAAACGTTGAATATTATAGCGCGCTTGGCATTGGATGTAGCGGTCTGATTGTTAGTGTGCGAGTATCAATATCTACTGTTTTAGTTTTCCCCCTAAGTTTATTAGCACAGTCTATGGTACCGAAATACATACACATTCTATCATCTGAAATTCTAAAAATTGCGCATGGGTACGTGGGACCGATGATTTTTCTTATCATAACAACATAATCTTTGACTAGAGTTTCTGCGATGGCATCTATGGTAGTGGCATTTTTTCTTTAAAACAGTTGGGTTTCGTTAATTCTTACATACGATGTTTTGATAGTAGGTACAGTACTTGAGGGATTCATTTCATTAGGTTGTTGTCGTGGAGACGTTTCTGTTATCAGAAACGTTTCCTCTTTAATACGAAGAGAATGCAGTCACGGGGATAATTCGACAGTCGCAGTATTTTCCTTTAAAGACATAAACTTAACGTAAGACACGAATTCACTATGAGACACGGTATAATTTAGATATTTAATCTACTAAGAATCAGTAGCGCATTGCGCAGCACTGATAAACATATCTTACCGCTATCACAAATGAATTATTGTTTGGTAGACTGGTGGCTGTCCTCCATAGTAAACATAAACAATTGTATCGATAACCAATAAATAAGGTTATCACAACCTCAGTAGCAGGGTTATGCTGGAAAGGCTACGATAAATATAAGTGTTGTAGATTTCTAACTATTTCAGAAGCACATATATATATATTTCCATAAAGTAACAGAAGGAAGTGGATATGTCTTAGGTCAGTAAATGAAGATTCTACTATTAATACTAAACGTTAACATTTATTAAAATATTAAGAGTAGGAGAAAATATATGTGAAATTAATATACAAGAATATATGTTGAGCGCCAACTGAGTTGCTCCCAGCAATCTAACTAATATTCAACTATGTTTAACAATACAAGATACAACTACACGTTTCGATAGTAGACAAGCATGTTTCGCTAAATTATCTAAGCTCTAGATGACGACTAGAATTAGACACGTGAGCGCGAGGGAGAGACTTCGACGCGATCACAAAAGGCCGTAGCCTGGTCAGACTTACCAGCCCGTAGCTGGCGGATGAGTCCAAATAGCTTCGATGGTAGCCGGGGTTTGCTGGTGGTCGACTCTTCTTGCATCATCGTCGAAGACTGGTTGATTTGCTAATAACAGGCGACGACGATGGCTCACGAAGCTCGCAACTACGATTGCTCGATAACTGCGCACGAGCGCAACATCGCTAGACTGCGGTCCACGATGGAGTGGGTTGCACAGCCGATTTCACGCAGCTTCGGGTGAGCCCATTCTGGAGTGAGGACAGCCAGGGTGACCAGGTGGCGATCTTTTATCCTTCTCACTCACACGTAAATGACGTCACGTTCTTTAAGAGCAAGTGAGACTGAAATTCTAGCTTTTACTCTCTACTTTTATAACATTTTTTGGTTATTCCGTATCATAAATATTTGTAATGTGACACTCAATAGAAGAGATATCATTTTTTAACGAAATAGCGGATATTTGAGATGAAATTGCCGATATCTCAAGAAAAAGGGTCCATTGTAAAAATTTTCAGCACCAGGCTTCATTTTTAGGTACTAGAAATCGACTTTCTAATGCCCGCGAAAATTTGTTTTCCGGAGGTTAGAGCCTCTCCTTGTTAGAGTAAATATTTTTATGGATTTACATTAAAATTAAATTGATTGATATACTTCGATGACACCTTGTTTCCAGTAAGTACATTAAATTTAATATATTAAATAATAAATAATTATGGAAACTACTAGAGCTTTGATGTACATAAACCTATTAAAATTGCAGTTTGATTAGTTAAATAGATTTATTAAACTGACACGATCAATATAAAAGTTTTGCTAAGAAAAATGCGTTTAAAGTTCAAATAATCACCAATTTTGTATAAAAAAAAAGAAAAAAAATACTCACACGAATCAGTATTTACGAGGTGTTGGGCGTGATTGTCACCCCCTACAGATATTTGCTCAAAGTCCTGCACCTAAGCGTGTGTAATAGAAATGGTATCCATGACCTCCATATTTTTTACACTGTAGTACGTAAAGTACGTTAAGGTGGCGTTATAGTTTACTTGGAAATCGCTGGCATCATTCCGATTGCTCTAGCATCTGCTTTTCTTGCAGACTATCTTATGAATCATGCACTAAGTTTTAAATTGTAATAACAGGCTTGTTCAAAAATTCAAGATACATAGTTTTCGTAAACATGTTTACACTATTTCTCACGCGTACGAGTATATAAAAAAAGAATCATCAGTAACGGTAAAGTAAACATGTTTACTTTATTTCTCACCTGTATGAGTATATAAAAAAAAGGATCATGTATAGTATAGTACAATAATAATAGCTACATTTCCCAGCTGGCGGCTGGCGCACGACTCACACGTGCGATCACGGGAGGCTGTTGTATATGTGCTTTAACTTCGTCAATGTTTTAACTTTCAGCTTAAAATTTTAACAGTCTACTCCCATATATTATACAATCGGAATTTGAAAATAAAATGACTTTTCATAGCTCCTACATTATTAGTCTACATCCTTTACTTCGAATATCTTTGTATTCTTTTTCCGTATTCGTTTAGGATTTATAAGTTTTAAAATACCACATTTTTGTTACAAACAAAAAGTTATAATAGATAATGTAAATTTTGTTTAAATACAGACATTTTTGTACTTTTTCGAATGTTATTTGTTCTATCCAACTATCTTAATTTTATCATTAAAAACGAAAAATAATGAAAAATATAAAAACGATGAAAATAGTGCTTTTTCATTGTTTTTATAGTTTTAGTTACATATAACTTTTTCCAGTGCTACGTATACAATTACATCAGTGATTTTCCGGAGTAAAACACGATGTATGCAATTATGAAATATGACGGCACGCAAGCGTTTCAGCGCGAGAAGGTCAATGTAACCGGTGACATTCAACATCAGCAGTTTTTCGAGGATGAAAAAAGCAAGATACCATTTCAACACGCCTCACTTCAGCACGAGTGGGTCATCATAAGCGATAACACTTTGGTCAGCATTTTTCGAATGCGAGAAAAATGATCCACTTGTGAATTACGACAATTCAAAGATTTGTATTTTATCGGACTTTATAAATTATTATGTCAGAATTGTAAATTAATTTTGGATCTAAAGGCAAGAAGCGAGGTACTGCAAATCAGTATTAGAGTAGACAAATCGCGAACTCCGTTTTTTATAACATTAAAATATTATCTTTATTTATCAAGCGCGCAGTCAATATATATTGTATAATTAAATATAAAAATTCAAATAGATTTTGTAAAAACAAATACGAGTCTAGTGATTCTTATTGTAAAATATTCTAATTCAATAAATCGTGTATCTATATAATCATCAAATATAAAAAGATATCCCTTAACTTTCGAGACTTAACACCAGTTACCTCATTTCATTTTCAGCATCATGTTAGTTTCAAGATAATATTTATGAAATCTTTTAGCTTTTTCTGGGTAAAATAAAACCGGTCGCACACATTTTTCATAGTTTAAATATTTCATTTCAAAATATGGATACCAAAGAAATTTGTATTGATGGAAAAATAATTTTTAACAATTCTTTTTAGAATTTTTTTTTCATATAATGTAGTATACAAAATTTTTTAAGTTTTTTCTTATAAGATCTTTAATTACAGCGTTAAAAGTTTCTATGTAAATTCAAATCTTTTTACGATAAGTGCAAATCATTTTTTTTTTCGACAAATTTACGTTTTTGACAGAAAATTTCAAAGAATGCAACTAATAAAGAATGGTATATTATGCAATCAAAGGCGAAAGTAGCAAATTTTTTGTACGAGAGCAGTACCCACGCTTCGCTTGTGTAGTAAGCACACAGTGAGACAAATCTACTTCTATTCGGTGTCCCACATAGTATTTTATTGCACTTTGGACCATGACAAATTTTTTACCCTGAGAATAAAAACCAACCGGATTGACACATTTTTTTAATTGTTACAAATTAAAATTAGGCTAGTGCTATTGATACGACAGAAATATTGAACATTAATTTAGAGTACAAGTTTCAAAATATCTTGCTGTGGAATAAAACATATTTAAATCATATTTACTATATTTGCTTTCAATATTTTTAAGTAAAATCACATCTTTGAAAGTTATCCCAAAAAACAATTTTTTTTATGACTTACAAATATATTTTTACTTAAATTTAAGCTTGATTACTTAAAATGCCTCTGAGTTCTTACTGAAACTTTACTATATACATACTTTCGTCGATATTTATAAATATCCTCGAAAATTCTCTAACAAGTTTGTTTTTTCCAAAACATACATTTACAAGATGCGTACCGTAACCTAGGCAAAATGCTACTGTCAATGAAATAGAAAAAATAAGTATGATTCCGCATAAGGATCTTATGAACAGAATTTTTAATGATATTTTCGAACATTCAGCCTCCCCCTTTCTTATACCAGTAGTGGGCCAAATTTATATTAATCGAAAATTATTTTTTTCTCTGGTTCGTTGATGTTAAAAATTTTGCAAAAATTTTTTAGCTCTGATGAGAGAAGGATATCAATAAAAGCTGTTTTTGAGTCTTTTATGGTCCTCAAATAATTGGTAACGTCAACAAACAAATATAATACTTTTGCATATATGCTGTTAATATTTAATACAGTCTGATATAAGTCGATGTTTTTAAGTACGAAATCAGTCTTAACGTAACACACCTACTCTTTCGTATAAAAGTGCGTATTTTCCACTATACAAGAAAGTCTTATATTTTCGCTAGAGCAAAATGAGCATAAGCAATTAATTTATAATGTAAGAATAGTTTACTGCCTAAAACAAGTCCACTTTAAGCATATGTCAAAATGTGTGTATGTCTGTACGTCAGTCCACTGTAAGAAAACTTCTATATATGTAGATATACTACGTTTACATTTTGCGTTTCAAAATATACACAATGTATATCTATATACATGGAAGTTTTCTAACAGTGTAAGTAATCGAGTTCCGCAATTAGCTTAGCGAAATTTCGAAGGATTCAAAAAATTTTGGACCCTTTCTACGGTAATCATAAGTACCTGAGAGTCCTTCTCCAGACGAATTCATGAAAAAATAAAAAAAGGCAGAGTAAGTAAAAATTTAAAAGACATACCTTTTAAAATTAATGTATCGAAAATTTATTTTGAGTAATAATCTAGCACATGCTTCTACTAAAACTTAAGCAATTAAAATATGTCTTTTTTCTAATTAAACATTTTTTTCTACATATAATATCTGTAAACGCAATAGCGATATAATCAACAAAATAATCAATTCTTCCTCATTACTTTTCCTAAATCAATTTCTGATGATTTGAATCGATTAAAATGATTTTAACGCTAAAGTGTATCGAAAACGATCGATTTTCAGCTATAACTTAGAAGGATTTAATTTTATTCAAAAATTTTAGCCCCTGTTGAAAATATCCATCTGGATTTCCACGTGGAAAATTCATATGGAAATCCATGCAGTGAATAGGAATTTTCTCGTGGGTGTCTACGTGGATATCTAGAAGGACTTTTTAACTTGGATTTTCTACGTTGATTTTAAGTGAACATCCTACGTGGATATCCTCGAAGATATCCACAAGCATTTTTCAATGTAGATTTTCAAGTGGATTTTCCACGTTGATTTTAGGTGAACATCCTATGTCGATAACCCCCCCCCCCCCCCGAAATATCAACAAATTCCTTATGCCAAATAGTTCGTCTACGAGAAATAATTAAAAAATCCACAATTATATGGAATTTACGTCTTGATACAAATATCCGTGTGGATTGCCCCGATGAAGTAACGTGGATATCCATGTGATTATATAGAATCCACGTGGATTTCCACCTGATCCATTTGGAATTACTTATGTGGATTTTCACATAGATAATTTACGTGAAAATCCACGTGGAAATTATTATAGGGAATGTATATGGATTTTCACGTTGATTATTCACGAATATCTACGTCGATAATCCACATAGAAATTCACGTTGAAAAATGCTTGTGGATATCTTCGAAGATAGTATTGCTACTTTTATTAGAATCATTATCATCGGCTCGGCGACAAAATCACAGAATTGAAGAAGTTTTTCAGAGACAGGAATAATGTTGTCAAGACTATTAAGGACCTGACTTAAGTATCAATGTGATATTCAAGAGTCTGTGCAATACAGAGGATGATTTGCTACAAGGTCAGCGCTCGGGAACAGAGCGTAAAGGTATCCTGACTACACCGAGTCTGAGTGCTAAGAAAGTGGGAAGAGAAGAAGATGCTGCAACTATCCTCAGGAAACCAAAAGAGAAGGCTGAGGAGCAGAAAAACCTGCTGGAAAAGCCATCGTGGCAACAGGTCGTCACATGAAGATAAAAAAAGAAGGAGAAAAATGCAAGCCAGGAGGATTACAGATCCCCCGTTGGAGTTTACGCGCTCTAGGAAGCTAAGACCTCAGAACTACAAGATACTATCAAAACAGTACTGGAGGAAGGAGCCAAAATAGAAGCACTGCAACAAGGAGATATCTTTCAGATAAGGGATCTAGATATATTCACCACAAAGGAGGAGACACGAGAAGCCCTACAAAGGGAAATCGCAGTCTCCCTTACGTAAGATCACTGCAAAAAGCGAATGTCGACTCAAATAGCAACTAACTTTATTAACCTGAAGAAGATAAAAATAGGATAAGTCAATTGCAGGATTCGTTCGTTTAACCGCGAAAAGGTGCCGCTTAGATGCTCTAAATGCCTGGGCTTTGGTCACGTTGCCAAGAAGTGTACTGAACTGTAAAGGTTGATCATCTCCCGCCCGATGCTTTAGAGTGAATCAGGGTCAATTGAGAGGTGGAAGGGTTCACTGAAGCGAACTAGTCAAAGTAGAGTGAAAGAAAAGACTTTATTATAATATATATATATACACATACATACATACATTGTCGATACCCGAAACTTTGAGGATCTAGAGTTTGTTTCGCCAAAGTTTAGTATGCTTGACTAAAGTAATAAACTCCCTCTCTGGGTGGAAGGTACTAATACAAATCCTCAAAAGTACCGTTTCGTATCTATAGAACTTTGAGGACACTCCTTAAAGTGCCGAAATATCATCAAAGAATCGGTATGGTGCTGAATAGAAACCTCAAAGGGCAACCTAAATGCCGTCCGGCTAGCCGACTTTCGCACACTACACCTCGGCAGTACCTGCGGTCGTGTCGGTAACCTACGACCGGCGGTACCCGCGACGTAGGAAGAATGCTCGTCGTCTGGAGCTCACACTGCCACAAAAGTGCGTGCTGGCAGAGTGGGCTCGTAGCTGGAAAACGAGCAAGGCTCGTTCAAACAGTGACGGTCACGCTTCGTTACAGAACCACAAGATAGAAGAAAATGCTACCTCAAGTGCAGTAACACGGGGCATAAAGCGATTAGTTGTCTCAATGAACCTCGCTGTGTACTGTGCCATAGAGTAGACGACAATACACAGACGAGCGATGCCGCTGGTCACACATCAATAGAGTAGTTCCAGCAGTTACTAGCTCGGCTAGAACAGGACACCAGGGATAAGAAACCAGTTATCATAGTGGGAAATTTCAACGCATGGATGGTTGAGTTGGATAGTCAAAGAACAAATAGAAGAGGACGAGTGCTACTGGGGGCATTCATAGCGCTGGAGTTGATGTTGGTCAACCTAGGAAACACACCCGCTTTCAGGAAGGGAGAGGCAGCGTCAGTTATAGACCTAACATTTGTTAGTAACTGTAGTAAGGCTAGTAGAAAAATGGACCATGAGCGATCACTACACAATCAGTGATCACCACGCTATGACAATGAAGCTAGGCATCCCAAATAAGAAATCTAGTACAAATACCAGAGGTACAAGAACCGAATGGAAAGTAAAAGATTATGACAACGAGTTATATTTGACAATGTTGGAAAACATCCATCTGTCAGGATTAGCAAACGACAAGGCTATACAAATGATAAGCCAGTTCATCCTAGCTTGCGACGCGGTAATGCCTAGAAAAGTGCCCAATCAACGATGATCACCAGAATATTGATGGAATGATTTGATACGTAAAGCGCATAGCGATTGTCATCGAGCACCGAGATTGGAACAACGGACAAGAAAGACATTCTACCGAACCGGTAGAGGAATGGAGGCAGTTAAGATCAGCAACCGAGAAATGAAGGAAGCTAAGCGCAACCTTAAAAGGCACATTGAAAGTAAGCAGAGATGCCTAAGGGAGTTGCAAGACGAGTTCGATGAGGATCGTCGGGATCGACCTTATAAATAGCAATGAAGAAGATTAAAGGTAGTTACGTGTCCTCACAAAAATGCCCAGAGGTACTACATAGAGTTGTAATAACACTCTTTCCGAGTCAACCGGATATTACCTGTGGTATTGGAGAAGGAATAGATGTAGACAATATACCTTTGGTCACGGAGGTGGAATTGGAGGAGGAACACTACGTGTCTGACTCTTCGAAGGGGCTGGTCCTGTTTTGATTTAGCTTCGATTCAATTCCGATAGAGTAGTTGTAGGTGTGGGTTTACTTTATGTGTGTGCAGGTTCTCTTGAATGAGAAGAATGCAGTCTCCAAGGCCATTCGTGTCTTGAAAGTGCTGTGTTCCTTAATTCAGTCTATAACTAGGCTAAGGGATTGCCCAAACCATGCATATACGGTAATACGCAATCGAGGGTTAAACGTTCTAATAATCTCAAGCTTACCGCGACGGATAAGACTAACGAACAAATGAATACTCCGGCCAAAATGATTGCTTTCACTTCAATTTTCCACTAGCTGGTCTACATTTACCGACAGATTTTATAGGGTCATTGTGTAGCTCTGTTGATTAGACTTTGCCTCTATCGGCAGCTGCAATTCGCGAGTGGAGAAGTAAATTACTTCAGCATGATAGGGTATTTAACAAATACGTTGTGCAATCAAAAGAGACGGCAGCCAACCAAGAGATGCTCCAAGATCGGCTGTTAACTCTCTAGTGAGAGCTTGCGGTATCGTTGCTAAGCAAATTTCCGTAACTGAAGATTGCAGAGCAGCAATAATCAAGACCTGTACTGGAATCACAACAAATTGCTAAACGGTCGTTGAATGTGTTGTAGAAAAATTATTGCCGAAGGTTGTTCGTAATGAACTAATTCCATGAAACTGGCAGCCGAGTGTACCCTACCAGATATGCTATGTACTGAGACTAGAACTACCACAAGAGGCAATGACCGTAGGATTCGCAGACGATATCGTCGCTCCCATATAAAAAGACACCAACAAAGAGTTCCGCTCGAAAACATGGTAATTTGGAGTCCGGATGGAAAAGATCGTAACTCGGCGGCCGGTTGAAAAATCTGGTATCTCGGAGTCCGGTCGAAAAACATGGTATCTCGGAGTCCGGTTCAATAAAATGGTACCTCGGCAGCTGGTTGAAAAACACGGTATCTCGGAAATTAATTTTTTTTGCTCCGATTTAGGTTCGTAAAATTAGATTGATTGTCCCATCTTCTTTCTACTAGATATTAGGATCGCCTCCGTTTTGTGACCTGCAAGCTCTAATTTTGCATTATTTTGCCACTCCTGTATTTTGAGGATCACTTCATTAGTTATTTCATCTACCTCTTCCTTTTGTTTTACTACTACTACTAAGGCTACATCGTTGCTCCCGTATAAAACAGTAACTTGGCATCCGGTTGAAAAATGTGGTATCTCAGAGTCCGGTTGAAAAAGATGGTATCTCAGAGGACTCCGGTTGGAAAACATGGTAACTCGGAGTTCGGTTGAAAAACATGGTTACTCGGAGTCCGGTTCAAGAATATGGTGTTTCGGCGGCTGGTTGAAAAACATGGTATCTCAGAAACTAATTTTTTTTGCTCCGATTTAGTTGCAAAACTGATCAAATATTTTCAGTATTTGATTTGAGATGTGATGAAATAGACTTTATTTACACTTCTATCAGTATAAATATTACGCATATAGTACGAATGTTTCTAAATGAAAAGAAAATTATTTTGGAGTAAAAAACAATTAATAAAGCAATTGATCTAACATGAACATTAACGACATATTATTTTTTATGTTTACTACATTTTACTACGTTTGGCTGCGATCGGCCACGCACTGGTAGCCAATGACAGCTTCACTCGAGCGAAAAGCAGGAGTGTCTACAACTAGAAGGAAGCTATTATTGGCTGCTGACAGGCTCGCTTTTCACGGCTGACCGTACGCATGCACGCGCACGCGTTTATGTGGCCTTGGCCTTTCATCTACTTTTAGCATAAAAACATATAAATGACCTAATTTTTTTTCTATTCTGTACAAAGTGTATTTGACTCCGTCGATAAAGAATGCTCGAAAGCAAAGTACACAATAAATCGGGATGTCATTATTTTAGTAATTATAGAGATAGGACTATAATACACTTTAATGTAGATATAGTAAAATGTAGGAGACATAAAAAATAATATCACGTTAATGTTCATGTTAGATTAATTGTTTTATGAATTGTTTTTTTATTCCAAAATAATTTTCTTTCATTTAGAAACATTCGTACTATATGGGTAATATTTATACTGATAGAAGTGTAAATAAAGTCTATCTGATCACATCTCAAATCAAATACTGAAAATATTTGATTAGTTTTGCAACTAAATCGGAGAAAAAAAATTAGTTTCTGAGATACCATGTTTTTCAACCGGCCGCCGAAACACCATATTCTTGAACCGGACTCCGAATAACCATGTTTTTCAACCGGACTCTGAGATACCACGTTTTTCAACCGGATGCCAAGTTACTGTTTTATACAGGTGCAACGATGTAGGCTTAGTAGTGGTAGTAAAACAAAAGGAAGAGGTAGATGAAATAACTAATGAAGCGATCCTCAAAATACAGAAGTGGTGAAATAAGGCAAAACTAGAGCTTGCAGGTCACAAAACGGAGGCGATCCTAATACCTAGTAGAAAGAAGATGGAGACAATCAATTTAACAATAGGGGGACATAAAATTACTTCTAAACCGACTATTAAATATCTAGGTATCACTTTAGATGCAAAGCTGACATTTAAGCAGCACCTTGAACTGACAAGTGAGAAAGCGGCATAAACTGCCGCAGTGTTGTCACGGCTGATGCCAAACGATCATGTTGTACGGAGTTCCGATCCGGGCAGACGCTATGCTAGTTATGGCATAACGATGACAATTCTCTTCTGTGCACAGAGGTAGTGCACTTAGAGTCGCGTGTGCATATCATACAGTATCGGACGGGGCGGTCTGCGTTATCGCAGGGCTTCCGCCAATACACCTACTACCGATGGAGAGGAAGAAGATCTATGAAGAAAGCGGTGGAGCAGCGACCGAACGAACAATGAAATTTGGGAGGCGTAAGCAAAGAAACGATGATGGTGTGTTAAAAGAGATGGGACTTTAGCTATAAGTCAAAGAAGTATGACATATTTAAAATAAAACAAAGAAGTATGACAATCGACAGGATGACTCACGAAGAAGGAAGATTCAAGAGATAACAACTACCTAAGCAGATGAGGACGGCAGTACAGAGCCACCCTGCGAGGCAGTACTTAACGGTGTTACCGCGGGGACGATACACCGAAGAAAGAGCTAGGTTCATCTTACATATGGTCGGTAAGGGGAACAGAGAGGATTCTGTTGTCGTTGGACGTCAAAATCTAGCGGTAACGAAAGGTTTAGTGGGTGAGAGGTAGCATCAAAAGGTGTCATGTCATGGTCCAGAATGGATTCACCTTTAACCTCTGTCTCTATAAGGAAGAAAAAAAACACACACACAGAGGCTGCAACTTGCAAGAAATACGTTGAGCAACTCGAGAGTATCGTCAGTATACTGTTTTCGAAACAAGAACTTTTCACTTATCAGGTAACGCAAGAAGACGAACCGATCCCCCCGATCACCCAAGAGGAGTTATTTCGACGAGTCAGAAATGAAAAGACGTCTAGTATGGATAACATCCCCAACGTGGCTCTAAAAAGGCAGTCAAAGCGGTTCCTGAGATGTTCCTAGGCATGTACAATAAATGCCTCGCAGATGGGACCTTCCCTGAGCGATGGAAGCGAGAGAGACTTGTGCTCCTGTCTAAAGACAATCAGCCACCGGATGAACCGTCATCCTACCGGCCACTGTGTATGCTGATACTGCCGGAAAAACGCTCGAACGTTTTATATCCAATCGTGTCGAGGCCGCTGTTGGATATCTTTTAGCAGACAATCAGTACAGCTTCAGTAAAGGAAGATCGAGACTCGACACTATCCACCAAGTTGTCCGTAAACAGAAGTAAGCTATCTCTGGAAAGCGGTGACAGGACGGAAGCAAGAAGTATTGCTTGCTTGCAACTTTTGATGTGAGGAATGCCTTCAATTCAGCCAAGTGGAAGAACATCTGCAGGCTGGGTGTACCAGTAAATCTGAAGAAAATTATCAAGAACTATTTGGAGAACTGAATACTAGTGTACGACACAGAAGACGGATCAAACGAGTATTACATCACTGGGGAAGTCCCGCAAGGCTCAGTGTTAGGATCTCCTCTGTGGAATATCATGTAGATCCAGTTGTCACCCGGAACTGAGATGGTGGTCTTCGATGATGATATCTTCGTAGTTTGTTGCGAAAAAGTGTAGCAGTGTATAGGTCAGTTGGGCTTAAACTGGTTGACTACAAGACCAAAGCTATGCTGTTTACCAGCCGGAAAAAAGTGCAGACCGTCATCCTCGATGTAGGGCAGTGTACCATCACTTCTCAATCTGACATTAGGTATTTGGGAGTGATGTTGGATACAAAACTGAGTTTTCAGGCCCATGTAGAATACACTGCAGTTAAGACATCCAGAGTGGCCATTGCGATAGCGAGGCTCATGCCAAACATAGGTGGACCTTGTCAACCTCGAGAGAGAGTACTAGCGTCAGTGGTGACCTCAATACTCACATATGGAATAGCCATCTGGGACGAAGCCCTGAAGATTGAGAAGTATCGACGCAAGATAATAGCGGTCAACTTGCTCAGCGTTCTCAGAGTATCTAGTACCTTTCGCACAGTGTCAGATGAAGCCGTGTGTGTCATCGCAGGCCTAATGTCCATTGAGATACTGGTAGAATAGAGGAGGCAGCTGTATGAATAACTGAACTGTAACCTAAGAGCACAAGAGGAGCTAAACAAGATATTGAGACAGGATAGTCTCCAACATTGGCAAGAGAAATGGAGTGCATCTGAGAAGGGAGGTGGATACAGCATCTCATCCTCCAGGTTGATAACTGGGTGAACCGTAAACACGGCGAAGTCAACTATTACCTGACCCAAATATTTTCGAACTATGGGTGCTTCCAAGCATACCTCCATCGATTTACGCGCGATGATTTACCATAGTGTGTAGCCGGGTGCGGGGTGCCAGAGGGCGCGAAATACGTGTTCTTTCGATGCTCGCGCTTTGTTCGCAGGTGAAGGGTCCCGCACAAGAAGATCAGGCCAATGACGATGACGTTAGGGTTTAGTCGGTAGGTCGAAGACAGTCTGACATACGGGTGCACACTACCTACGATATGACGAGAACTGTAGGTATATATACACATAAAGACATACACACACACACATGCAAAGCCACGCACACGCAAAGCCACACACACACACATACATACACATACACACACATATCCCCTCATCGTATTAGAAAAGAAGAATAAAAAAGAGAAGTAGAGAGAACAGATAGTCAGATAAATGAGGACCAGGCGACGTAAAGGGTCGTAAAGACGAAAGCTGGTCGTTAGAAGTAATGCCTAACAGGAATCGTCACGGGGGAATTCTCACAAGGAGAGGGTTTCAGTTGTGGGAAACGGATTTCAGCGATCACTTGAAATTTTATTTCTCGTACCTAAAAATGAAGCCCAGTACTGACAATTTAGTCGAATGGGCCCTTTTTCTTGAGATATGGGTAATTTAATCTCAAATATCGTCTATTTCGTTAAAAAATGATGTCTCTTCTAATGTGTGTCACATTGCAAACATTTATGATGAGAAACCGAGCAAAAGAGATTATGAAAGTAGACAGTAAAAGCTAAAATTTAAGTCCTGATTCGTTAAAAAATATTATTTTTTCAGAAAGTTACAAGCAATTAAAGATAGCGAACGAAAATGGTTAAAAATACGATCAATTTAATCGGTCAAAATGAAGACAAATTTATATAATAGAGGATATTTGAGATTAAATTGTCCACATCTTAAGAAAAAGGGCCCATTTGACGAAATTATCAGCACCGCGCTTCATTTTTAGTTACCAGAAATAAACTCTTAAGTTACCGCTAAAATCAGTTTCCCGCAACTGAAACCCTCTCCTTGTTAGTTTAGGGGAGAAGCTGCACATCACATGAGTAGTAGTAAGTATTGCTAGTAATGGTCCTAGTTAGTAATGGCTAGTATTAGTATAGCTATTATGAGCCTTACATAACACCTTTGTTTACGTTAAGGCATTTTTTTTAACGTCCCCTTAAAAATACGCACACACATACACACGCACGCTCGCACGTACATACGCACACACGTACACACGCACGCACGCACATACACTTCCCGGTTGCGGAAAGAGAGAATAGGTTAGAGTGGAGTGTTTCACGCGCTCCTTTATCAGAGCTCTTTTCGTCCGAGATGATGTTTTTATCGATGATCCGTTAATGATATTGAAGAACTTCCTTAGACAAGTAAGTGTCACCAATGCTCGTCTCATTTTGGCGCAGCACGAGACAAAAAAAGCAGTTGCACCAGTAGAGAAGGGCTAGCCAGTACACAGACTGAATGCCGAGATCTTCAACGATAGGAGCGTGCAAGTATCCTACCGGGGTGTCATTCGGCACAGCCAACTACTGTGTCTCACTGTGGTTCTCATCATTTTGTTCACGCGCTGAAGTTCGCTGATTCTTTCTAGAGCCGTATGATAGTAAATCTTCGGGAGAGTTGCAGTTCTTTGATTTATGGAAATGAGACTACATGAGACCGTGTGGATAGTGTCCCTTTTAAAATGACGTAGCTGAACTTGTCTCGTTCCGCTTGGCCCTGTGGGTGGGTGAAATGATAAAGATCGGGCCATGCGCGAACCTCTCTCGATCATATTCTTTCGAATTTTTGGAATATGCAGCCCACTTCTTTTACTCCTACTCAAATGTTATTATCACCGATGACTTCAATGATAACATGGCCAAAGTATGGCGACATCAATTTGCTCAATTTATCTATTAACTAATGATGATCGTGTTCTTTTTGTATACTTGGTTAGATATTTTTATAATTAGTGATGCCTCTCAAGAAATTGCAGCGCTTATCAATAGTTCTTCGTCTGCATCCACAGGTACTGATAATATTTTGTCATCCACGCTGAAGCTCCTTTTCGCGGCACTTCCTTTAGGGGTCATTTCTAATAATTCTTTTACCTACGGCTCTTTTCCTGCGATGTGGAAGAATTCGCTTTTCCTTCCGCTCATAAAAATGAAAACGATGTAATCACTTTTGCGTCCCCTAGGGGCTGTAACACTTTGGACGAGTGCCCATAAATGCGCTCTCAAATCGGGAGTCTGGGAAACGGATGGGACAGCTTATGCGAGTACGTTCTAAGTGGCCCTGGTTGTATGAATGTGTCCCCCTATAGACGGGATTGTTCGAGTGAATGTTTTTGCGAATGGTGGCTCCTTTTAAACAGGGTTTATCCAAGTGAATGAAGGGAACTCCCAACCGGTAAGGGTTCTTTTGGACATAGCTATGCTTTGGCCGAAACCGAGGAGTAATAGCAAATCGCATATGGTAACGAAGAAACACCAACCCATCCAAAGTGGTGAACTAGATGGGTATCGTACATTCTCTGATCCAAGGACCACACCAAAGAGGGGTATATTGCGCAACCCCTGAGTATCTCTATTTTTTTAAATGCTCGTGGGATTTGAATAGAAAGATTTTGGTACCAAATAAACCAACGAAGGAGATCGATAGGACGCTGGAGGGGAGTCAATCCCACACGGCCTATTCTCCGATAGCCCAACCCCTACATCTGCATCGACGTTGACGACTCTGGAAGATGCTACTCAATGTGCTTTAAGAAGTAGAGGCCTACTGACTCCTGGGCGGTTGAGACCGGTAGATGGGAAGCTGGTGGTCTTCGGGCTACATCTTCCCAAGAAGAAATGTGGTACATTCCGTAAAAAGCTGGCAACCTGAGACTTTTTCTACAAGGTAACCAGGTACCAGTATAACTTGGAGAGGGGCCGAAGAAGAAAAAAGGGAAGGACACGCCACACTCGAGACAGCGGGATGAAAAAAGATCATGGAAGGTGGCTTACGTACCTGCAGAGGAAAGGATTTCTAGGGACCCGACCCACGGAGGGGGACATGCGTCACCCAAGGGAGGCGGTCGCGGGGGGGTGTGCGGAGAAAGCTCGTCGGGGACGTCTCAAACGAATGCCACTTGGGGAGTTGGATTCACCGCCGCGCAGAGGACGAACCACCTGACTGTGGTGATAAAGGCGAAAGAGTACCCTCAGACTCTATTGTCTCAGGACTTCTCCAAGTTCAGGGCCGGCTTCAAGGAGTTAACTAAGAAAACTTCCCCGAAATAGATACGTAGGACAGTGACATCGTTTGGGAAAGAAGGGTTCTTCGTTTTCGTGGCATTCGATGAGAAGTCAAAGAAGTGGCTACTAAACAAATGAAAAATCAGGTTGGGAGGACTTATGCTTATCCAGAAACTGTACCAGGTTTTGGTATGAGCCCCTGAATACGAGCAGATGGTGCTCGATAATGACACCACCGTCCGCCAGGGATACTGAGAGCCAGAATACCTGAGTTAAATACCAATTGTCAATAACCCAAATTAACTTGCACCATAGTAAAGGCGCCTCCGCTATTTTGCAGAGGGTTACGATGGTGTACATAGGCATATCAGTGCTTCAGGAAAGCAGCATCGACCAGGTCCAAAGCTTGCATTGTGGCAAGAGGAATCGATGACATTTCCCAATGAGAACTATTGATAAGTTGTGATGCGAATACATACCATCGACTGTGGGGTAGCACTGACAGCAACCGATGTGAATGGAGCCTCAAGGACCAATCGGTAACTACAGAGCTAAACATACTGAATGTATCTTCCATAATTATGTAAGAGAGGAGGTGCTAGACTTAATTCTATATACCAGAGACCTTACAGACAAGATCACAAATTGGAGGATCTCACGAACAGATCAAGTTCGATCTGGAGGCGGGCAGAGTCGAGAAACCTCTATGGAAAAGAGATAAGAAATACGAACACCTTAGAGGCGGTTGCCAAAATGCTGAGAGACGTGCTGCTGAATGCCTACCATAACAACTGCGTACCTACTAGACTTAGGCCTGGGGGTTAAGTCCGGTGGTGGAACAAAAACCTGGCCGAACGAAGGATAACTAGGGGGGCTGTGCCTCGCTACGCTCGACACGTCAACCCCCCCACACCTCGCTCGTCGCAAGTAAAAACTTCGTTTTTACATTGTAGGCTCGACCGCATTACTCAACAGTGCCATCTGATTTCGTTATTTTGCAATTTTTTTTATTAATACTTAATATGTGAGAAATTGATTGTAGATGAAAATGTTAAATGAATAAAAAAATTTATTTCAATGTTTTCTATAACTTTTGCGTATTCAACCAAATGAAACATTTTTGTATTATTGAATTAAATCACATCTTGTTAAATGAAAACTGAAGTCTACCATTTTATATATATTTAAACGTTTAAAAGCGTTTTTATAGGTGTAACTCGTTAGGAATTGATTTTACATGATAATCTTAAATGGCAAAAGTTTTGTTTCATTATTATCTACAACCTTTGTATTTAACATTTATTTGTAAAATCAAATCCTGTCGAGTTATAGCTGAAAATCGTCCATTTTTTACTTTTTTGCGGTTTTTTCACATTTAAGTTGGTAAATATTGCTTGTAGCAAAAAACTTCCAATGAAAAAAGGTGTATTTTAATTAGTTTTAGCAGATAAGCTAGCAAATATTAGCTTAAAATTAATTTTTCTAGAAATTAAGCTTGAAAATCGATTTTTTGATATTTTTCTTCGTGCTCGCATTTGAAAACTTGTTGATCGATCTTTCTGATTTTAAGACCACCAGTTAGATATACTTAGAGGAGTGTATTCCCAAAATTGTGTTTAAATCCATAAAAAATTCGCTAAGATAATCTGGAAACTAGATTAGATACGAACACACAGACATACATATATTTTGGAAAATGCTTAAAATGGATTTTTGATAAGGGGAATATAATTTGAATAGCTCAAATTTTAGTTCTAAAGGAGTTAACAAATTTCGCTCTGGCGAAATTATAAGGCTCTCCCGAGCAGCGGTCGTGCCTAAAAACGAGAGACCTTCTCAGAAAAGCCAGAAGAAGTAATGACCGCTTCTGCTGGCAGCAAAATAACTCAGAGAGAAATTGTTACAGATAAGAAATTAGACATAACAGACAAATTAAACCTTTTGCGATGAAGTTAACAGGGGGACCGAGTCTGACAAATTGAATAAATTGCTAGCCAACAATCCAAAAACCATACTCGGATCCCTAAACCTCCCAAACGGCAGATTTTGTACATCAGGTGAGGAAACTCTGAATTGTCTAATAAAGGCACACTTCTCAAGTTTTACAGTGATAAACAAGGACGAGATGAGCGACTTAGGGCGTCGATCTGACGCTAAAATCGCAAACTAGCAAACCAGATAATGACCCCGGAGAAGATTAGGTGGGCCATTAATTTCTTTAAATCCTACAAATCGCTTGGACCGGATGGAATCTGCCCTGAAATAGGTTAAATATCTAGGTGTTACCATGGTCAGTAAACTGACATGGAAAAAACATTTAGAGGTTAAGTGCCATAAATTCATCGAAGTCTTATGGCAACTGTCAAGAGACATAAAGAGAAACTGGGGCTTAAAACCAGGAACGATGAAATTGCTTTACGAAGCCGCTCTGAAACCCCAACTTACCTGTGCTGCAGTACCCTGGTAGGACAGAATACTTCTGAAAACAGCGGAAGGTCAACTGGAAAGATTAAAGAGTCTAGTGCTAGTCGACGCCAACAGCCGTTCTCGGGGCTGCACTGGGTGTGGAGACTCTTCAACGAACATAGCTGCTGCCGCAGAAAATCGCTTCTTAGAGTTGAGAATAACCCTAGGTGAAACAACAACCATACAATTTCGGAGGTCATGAAGTCTGGAGGGTGTCTTTTTGATAGCGATAAAATCACTAAGGCATTTATATTTGACAGAAAATTCCAAATTAACCTAGCGGAAAAAGTCGACTGGATATCGGGCCGAGAAACGCTACCGTTCAATGGAAAGATCTGGTACACAGAAGGATCCAAGAGCTAGGAGTACAGGTGCCGAATTATATCACCGAGGAGAGGAAAGGGGTGTATTTTTTCACTGGAGCGGCATACGACGGCACATCAAGCTAAACTGATAGAGGTGCTAAAATGTGCACTCTGGGTGAGAGCGGAGTGCGCTCCTTGGCGTTACCAAAAACGTATACGATTTTTATAAAACTTTCGAAACCGCACCTCACTATTTGCTACTACGCAAGCATCGCCGCTTGAATTACTCTAAGTCATCAATTGGTTTTTTGACGGACTTTCCCAAAAATTACCGAACAGTTCGTGATGACGTTAGACATTTCTCAGCGTCGATGTACGCTATAACTGAAGTGCGCCAGGGAAGCGTTTTGACTTTTCTCCTAGTATTCACCGATGATATGCAGAGATATACTTCCCGTTTTTTCCTATAGACATCAACGAAAATCGAGCAGCGTTAAGCCTTGATGCAATCGCTGTTGTTAACTGAACTATAGCCAACGATCTCGAGCCCAACGTGGACAAAAAAAAATGTGTACCCTTTATTAGATAATTATTTACAATATTTTACAATTATACACATTAGAACCAAAGGTAGATTATGCCTGTGTGTCAGGCAACACCGTAAGTGGGGGGGATAATCTTCTTCGATCAACGTTCTCTTCGTGCAACTGCGGTCGAGCGGTTGAAAGCTGTGTGAGCAATGATTCCACCGATAAACACCCGGGTGGCGATAACAGGCGAAATCTCTCCGGTTGATGGTGCCTAGAGATAGAAAATCGGATGCTGAAGATTTGCACGAAATTCCCCTCCAGGAGAGTATGACTGGCAAATGCAGGATAGTGGTGGCGCCGTACGTCGATTGTCCGCGTACTTCCTTATCTTCGCGGTTCTCGCTCTTTCGAGATCCGACTGCTCGCCGACAATCTGGGCATCTATCATCAGCCCGAGTGTGCCCATCGTTGCCACTAAGTCTGGTTTCCTGAGTCCCTCTTGCGTCCGGCAGTGAGGCTCCTCCTATACTTGGAATCCCTCACGTCTGAGGTTCCGACCAAGGTAGGAGAGCACGGCATCGTGTCTGTCAATCCTGGCCTTATGGGCGCGGGAGCAGATCTGCAAAACATGATTGTTGGTCTCTTGCGCCATGAACCCCGCGCGACAGAGTCTATCACCGCGTCTCTCTCTGGTTGTTCGAGATCGGGTCGGCAGCGCTCCAATCCTCACTTTGTGGCAGTTAATATATTGCCACCACATGAGGAGCGAGGTCCCGTCAGCCACCCGTCACCAGGTGTTGGCCGGTGACTTGGTGGGAGAGCTTGAGCGCTGAGCCGTCGATGGATTGGTGCAAGATTGCGGCCCACCTCTTCTTGATGTCGTCTGAGGTGGTATGGGTGGTTTCGTTCTCGGTGAGCCGCAACGTGTACTGGCCGATCTCTTTAGCCAGGTATGGTTCGGAGATGTTCTGCTCACGACGTCCGAGTACTAGTCCAAGTAGGCGGTCCGTGCGATGGAGTGGGGCCAGCCAGCGTAGGGAAGGAATTCCTAGCCGGCCTTCCGATACAGAGGCGTGGAAGTAGCCTACCGATATGTCATTCGGCAAAGCCATCCATTGCCTCACAAAGGCACGCACCATCTTGTCGGCGTTGTAGATATCGCTGATGTTAACTCTCCCCAAAGCCATGTGATAGTAAATTTTGGGGAGTGCGCCGTTCTTGAGTGCGAAGATCCGCTGTTGTGGTTTGAGTGGTGCCTTTGTTAATCGTTCGAGAAGGGGACTGAGCTGGTTGGTTAGCCGGATCGGTCGACGTCCTTCTGGAGAAAACTCGATTCCTAGATATTTCCAGGAGTATTCTCTGGAGAGCGCACGTAATAGCGCACTAAAGCTGATGATCTTTAGTAGTCAATTGTATATGTTTAGTCTTGACCTCAATACCACTCTCCTCAGCCGCGGTTCGACCACGAGGCTTTCGCATTTCGACCGGCAGCCTCACGCCGACACGGACGCAACTCATAGCACCACCGTTGACTTCGTTTCTTCCACAGCTGTGGCGCATAGGAGAACACCCGCAACACTACAGTTATTTGTCCAAATGCGCGCAAAGCACTTTGTGTCTGAATAAAGTGTTAGTCAAGGTTCAATAAAGGCACGGATGTGTAGTATTTTTGTAGCTGTAGTCTACTCATATGTGCGCCCATCTAAGCCCTCTCCTCTTCCTTCACACGTACACACATATTCAAGACGGGAGCGGGAGCAAGGGAGCTCGTACAAGTTTCATTTAACAGACGCGAATTTCTATATGAACTAAAACTAGATGTCTAAATTACTTCGTCTTTTAACTGAACCCTTAAAATTACTTAGTGTGTGCGAAGTTTTTACGCACGCTCTAAGGCTCACCGTACGCAAAAACTTACAAGGAGAATATTTCAGATCCGGATCACGGATTTTTCTCAAACTTATGAATTTAGATACGAAACATGAAGGAAGCCACATTATTAAATCCTACGTCTGTATTTTACGTTATTTATTTACTCTAGACAAGTCTCATATACGATTATAAAAAGTAAAATAAAACTGCGGAGTGCGAGCTATCTATTCTATCTAAGCAACAAAATATGCTTTTTATACACATGATACTGAAGTTCTAGGGTTTATCGATTTATAAGTGGTTTTTAGTTGCTTAAGTTTGATATATTATAAATTTAGAAAGAGTTGATATTTTTTAATTTTAAAAAAAGTAATAAAAAGCTCGTACTCTTTTGTTTTATTTTATTTTTTTACAATTGTCTGAGTATGATTTGTCAAGACTAAATAGTTCACGCAAACGAACATAGCATTTATTTCAGTATTTTCTTAAAATACAACAGAAAATGTCGATAACTTTAGTTTATCGAAGCGTCAGGGCATCCTTCATCTTTTGGTAATTAAAAACAAATTTCAAAGTGTAAGAAAAATTCATGTTCCAGATCTGAGATGCAATCCTTGTTATTTGAGAGTCTGGTGATACCATACTTTGATTATCCCTGTGTGCTCTATGACATCGAGAGTGGCTTGACCCAGAGCATGGGAAAAACCGTTAATAGCATCACTAATTTCCTTCGAAAATACACCAAAATATGTATGCAATCGAAAATCAAATTTTATACGAGTTTCACACTGTACTTCTATTACTTTACTTTAAAGTTTTAGAATATTTTAATGATGAAATATTTTTCAATTTCAGAAAAAGCAAATGAATGAGAACGCTTTCTAGTTTTCTTTTGTATATTTAAAATAGTATTCAAGGCATTCTCAAATTGAATCATTATATTTAAAGAAAAAGCTCTTTTTAAAATTTGTTTGATCTATAATTGAAAAAATCTGTACCTTTAGATTTTCTGGAGCATTAGTATCTAATACTATAAAAATAAAATGCTTAGTAGTTGAGAAATTTATGTGGATCAGTGACGGTCTCAGTTCGGCACAAGCCGCATGTCCTAAGCGATATGGTAATATCACATACTGCATATAGCAATACTGTACATCAAAATTTATAAAACTCTAATAAAATTTAATTTCCTTAAAGGAAAATGTATTAACAGTTTACAAATTTATGCATGAAGTAAGAAAAAAGTATTTAAATAATTATTTTACGTGTATAGACAACAAAATAAAAGAATTGTTTAGTAAATCCTTTAAAACTAATCATATAATAATTAATTACTATGGAAATTTTCATGTTTGTACATGAATTTTCTATTTATAAACAGAGAATAATTAAATCTTTTTGCTATAAATATTTCATAAAAGTAATTGAGATACTCTACAAATAGCATCTGAAACGATACAGGTTACTTATTTCAAAAGTTTGTAAATTACTTTGTAAAATTGAACATTTTTCTATACATGATTTGTAACATATTCATAAATAGCATAAACTAAACAGACGTTTGGCATAACGTGAATAAGGTACGGATTTAAGCCTTTATAAAAACCCCCAAGTCCTTCTAACCTCCATATACTTTCAATGCAGTGAAGTGTTCCTCGATAATTGTGATGATGATCCTGTAACCGGGCCCTCAAAACTTGATAGGGATACGTAATTGCAGCTGCAATAAACTTTGAAACAGCAGCGCAAAAGATGTATTCTGTTGTGTTCTGCAAAATAAAAATATTCGTGTTATGGTGATTTTGAACAATTTTTATTCAAAAATTGAATTTATTCATACAAGTTTCATATTGATTGGTTGATTCCTATATTGATTGTATTTTATTTTCATTTCCTCGTATGCCATGAATTGTATAGCGCCATGAGAAACGCCAAGTAAACCTGGTACAAAACCCTATAGATAATATTTAATATAAATATAATTTTCTATGCAGTTTTACATCGTTATAAATTTAGTTAAATATTTAATTAAATAAGAACCTTGTAGAGTCCTGTAACTCCTTCAGTCATACTAATTTTCTTCAAAGCATCTATCATTCCAGAGTACTTTTTTGATTCTGATAGATGAACGTCTTCAGCATATTGTAAACAAAGCCTGGTTTTTACTACCCAAATTGGATTTGTTACTATTAACGTAAGAATTCCGGCATCGGCAGCTGCTAACATATGCATCCATGGACCCAACGGTTCATTAGTATTTCCATCTTGGATCCAGGTTTTTATACAATTGTATCTGTATATTAAAAATATATGAAAATATAAGATTAAAGTACGTAATTATATTTCATTTTAAATATAATCTATTTAATCCGTAATATTCTATTAGTAGACTTTCTTTAATGTTTATTTCTAGGAAATAATAAAACAATTTTTAAATTTAGAGCGGTCCGTGGTTCTGGCGGTTAAAGCGTCGGTTTGTTTACATCACAGCAAACGCCGCACTTAGCTTTCCAAGACAAGGTTGTTTGAGATTATGAGTTCGAGTTCCCGTCACTGCTAAATTCCGGGAGACGTTATTCCAAAAAAAATGTCTACTGTTTTTTCTGGTGACGCAGGTCGAGTGCACGACCGTCCACACCTACAGTTCAAACCTTACCGTACCAAACACGAGTTTTAATTAGTTGAAACACGTTCCTAATACCATAACATGGAATACGACAATAATAACCAATTTAAAAAAAAACAAATCTTTACATTTTAAACGAAAATTTTTTTATTAATACTGAAATAAATGTAACAGTTAATTAGGGTAATTGTTTTTGACTATAAACTTTATAAAATACTAGTATGCTTTGCGCGCTATGCGCGCCTTCAATACTATTACATTTAATATTTCATGTATTTATTAATATATTCTATTAAGGGGGGAAGACACTTTTAAAATTCGAAAAAATCAATATTTTTTTTATTTGATTTTTCGATTCTTTAAATTATTCTAAACTTGTGAAAAAATTTTGAGTGACATATTTGAAAAATTACCGAAGATATAAGCAAAAATGTTAATAAACTTTTATAAGAACGTGCCAACAG
>JAWWEQ010024455.1:0-26895 GCA_035583055.1 Torymus tubicola | reverse complement strand
TATATATATACACATTAAGATAAATTCACACCAGGAAAAAAACCCACAAATTTGCCAATCGAAAGCACCCTGATAACCTTCCTCCCCAAATTCAGGATTATTTTCCTCACCATCGCCTGGATGGCCATTGTTCACCCACCACCTCATTTACGTTTATCGATGCTATTCATATATATATATATATTTACTCACACACACATATATATACACACAGAGAGGGGATGACATGCGCGTGTACATATATCTATAACGATCCATCGGGTTAGTGAAAAGCCAGCTTGCGCGCTTATATACATACATATACGTATACATACTCGATTGTGTCGATGATTGCATCGGAAGTGCATTTTCAATAGGGATAATTAGACCTTGACATCTTCGTCTCTCTCTCTCTCTCTCTCTCTCTTGACGCGATGATGATTTATTTGCGGCTTGCATGCCATATAGCGATATATCGCATAGCGCGGTGCAATTAATACATCAGGCGTTGGAGATTTAATGAGGTGCTTGAGGTTTTGGAGAATAAAAGTCGAAGAGGGTGGAATTGATTTTACGTCGCCGGGTGACGAAATTTTTGGTATGAGAGTTTTGGGGGAACTGTGAATTGAGGTGTGGATGGAAGGCGAAGACTTTTTCGCTATGGTGGAAAAAGCTTTCGTAACCGATGATGCGTGTTATATCGTGTTGTTACATGATTTTTTTTTTGTTCTTCGTTATTGGATCTTTTATGCAGCAAGGTTTAAGAAAAGAGAGATTACAGGGTTTAAGATGATTACGCTACACAAATAAAAGAAAATCTTTTTTTTTTACTAAACGGATATTTGGATATAGATGAATGAATGATTATTTATAATAATTAGACAAATTTATTAATAGTTAAGTTTGAATTGTTTATTCAATATGATTCGTGACTTAATAATTAACGAATTTATTTAACTATAAATATACGTTCATGCAAACGCATACTTACTCGTTTTATTATATTTACTCGTTTCTCGGTTATGTATTACAATGTTTGGAGAATACAGGGATTAAATGATTAATTGATAAGCTCGTTTCAAACGATGAAAATCCAAATTCTTTGTTATTATCTAATGAGTAAATTGCCACAGTTCATTGATGCTGAAAACTGATATTCAAATTGGAAAATCATCATAAATATTCAGAAACGTGTTTTCAGCGCGCAGCGCGTTACGATTAAATTGAAGGGCAATTCGTAGTGACAATGTAGAGACGGCGCGATATTTGTTTATAATCTTAGGAACTTACGTAAAGCATTGCATAAAATGCCTATATGCGGATTGGAAAAAGCTATCGATTAATGGTTGAATAAAAAGTTGGAATTTGTCAGTAAAAAAGGAATATTAGAAATATAATTAATAGCTATAATAATCATTTATTTAAATTAAGTATTTTTTTTAATATCGTTCATTTTCGGTATTTATTATTTGCTGATCCCTTTGTTAAACTTGTTTGTCTCGATGCTTTTATTATGTATTGAAGTGTGTAAAATAAAAAGTTGAATGTTTCAAAAAAAACTTTTAGTTTCAATAACAACTAAACAAATATTTTCCATGAAAAAGCACTGAAAAATTGTTCAAATGTAAATATTGATACTCGCGAAACGAAAAAAATATGATATGTATTCAAAATATGTACACAGTCCACAGAGAAAGGAAAGAACTTTTGCAATTCATTAAACACAAATGAAATTGTTATTAAGAAATTCGTTTGTCCATATCCAAATGTCAATTTCTTTTTTTGAAATGCTGAGGACGAAGCAGAGTAACAGGAAATTACGACTTAATTAAGAATCTAAATATTTATGGATCACACATTCAAGTTTCGCGATCTAAATATATATGCAATAGATTCGTTGAAAAGCATTTTCAAATTTACTTTACAATGATAATTACAAAATTATCTCTAATATAATTTTCACCTATCCAATAAAAAAAAAATCACCATTCTACGTTTCAATTGAAATACACTTCAAAAAGATTCGCTCTTGCTTTGTTTCCATTCTTCATTTTACCGACCATACATATATATATATATATATATATATATATATATATATATATATAACACTGGAATCACCCATCATCAAACCATTACTCTCCTCTCCCCCGAAGCGTATAATTTCAAAAAACTACGCAGCTCACTCGAGAAAACTAAAACTCCATATCGCGTCGCCATAAAACGATCTCGACGTTCCTACATACACACATACATACACATACATATTCGTTCTCTATTATAGAAAAAACGCTTTACATAACAATTCGAGTCGCAACAACATAAGAGACCCCGTTACACAACACCGCAAAGGACATCTTCTGGCTCATATATATAAGTGCCACAGCTCTCCATGGCTAATTAGCGAATCGCGTACACGGCAATTTATAGCGATTGACACAGCCTCTCACTCACGTGCGGGTAAAAAAAAAGTTCTCTAATGTAAATCTTTTTGTTTTTTCGTTTCGTTTACATTGTAAATACCACCAGATATCGGCTGTGTTTTTCCGTGTATATACGGGTAAAAAAAGATTCTATATACAATGTAGACACGCGTATATAGCCCTTGATTACGTATATAACAGTGAGAGAGAGAGAGAGAGAGAGAGAGAGGGAAGAGCTGTCGACGCGTCTATTATCTCCTGATTAATTATTGAAGGGTAAACAGAGAGAGAGAAAGAGGGTTGCACCGATGAATTTGAAATCTCGAACGCTCATTTCCATGTAATTTAACGCGTGTAGTATATATATACCAATCCTTTGATAATGTATTTGCGTATACACGTATATATAGCCTTTGTTTCGATTTCTACTATATATATATATATGTATAAAAGGTCAGTTTTATTGGGCACTGCATATATATTACGCGTAATTTATGTATTGTATAGAGACTACGAGGCGCGATTGATATTAGAGTACACAGTGTCGGTGGTATTGTGGGTTAATATACAACAAAATTTTGCAATCAATCAAAGCTGTAAGCGCTCGTAGACAGCGTTTAATCATCGCCTTTACGATCTAATATATATATAACATTTACTCTGTCACGTGACATTATAATATCAAACAGCGCTAATGTGATTTATAATTTTCTGATATAATCATTAATAGCATTGTTCTACAGTCCTTATTATTATAATTATTACCTAAAACACTCAATTTTCAGTAACCGTATGTATACAATATTATATGGTTTTTCATTTAAAATGATAATAAATTTGCTTGTCTATAATTCAAACGATTACTTCATAGAAAATCCCAAGTACTTCAAGTTCAATGTTTGCGTGACCTAATCATCGCATCGCTCACTCTGTTTCTTCTGTGAGGCTAAAAATGTAGATAAATATCTGTTAACGATCGTCAAAGGACAATTATATAAGTACCTACTTGTCCACATTCTTGTGTTTCCATCGAGGAAGCTTTATGGTAATGAGATAATCTTTGCAATTAAAATAAAATCTTATAGACTTGAAAAATTCAATTCTACGGTTATAAATAATACCTCGTATTAATTTTTTTGTTGTCTTCTGACTCTATATGAAATCTAATTTTTTCAATCCAATGGTATTAGGTAATAAAACTATAGAATTGTTATGTAATAAAAAAATTGTGCGTATCGACAGTAGAATATAAAACCGTCGTTGTTGTATTTTAAAGCTTTTGCGAAACAGTGAAATGAGCTTAACGTATCTCACGTTACGGAGCTTTTGACGTGCAAAGCTTTTTACAATACTTTTACAAAAAAAAAAAAAAATTAACCACTCGTCATTCCTCATTCATCATAACACCTTATAATTCATACACCAAGGGTAGAAGGCCCGATTACTGTGCCTTTAAGCAGACGAAATGTCCGTATTACTGTCTGTTTTTAACTATCTATATAATTAAAAAATAAGTTGTCAAACAGTGTTTTATGTGGTATAAATAAACATTTTGGTGCTTTTACTCATAGTATATCATATAATTTTTAAGATTAGAATATTTAATTTATGTCAAATATCTCTAAAAAGACACACACTAACAAAGACAGGCACACAAACCGGGACCACTACCCAATAACCAAACGAAACTCACCTCACCGGTACACAAAAAGGTGTGTATACCTTCAATCGTCCCTCTTATCCAATAAACAACCACGATGGACGGCCCTCTTTCGTCCTTAAAACCAATCCTGTCTCTCCTTTCCTCTAAACAATCTATCGAAAACAACAGATCGAACCACCTCGCGTCGCGCGACGTAATATACCGACGATAAATATATACTTCTATATAATGTGTGGCTCAGCACGCACGGCAGAGACTACTGCAGAGCGCAGGCGCTTAACTGGCAGCTCGACTCGGTCTACACGCCGTATTTATGTTCTCACTTTCGGGATTTCTCGCTCGCTCTCTCTCTCTCTCTCTCTCTCTCTCTCTCTCTCTCTCTCTGTATACTTCGATGCGCGCGACGACGATGGCGATGGCTACGATGATGATGATGATGATGTGTAGGATATATAGAAGAACGGAGAGTAGATGAATTATTGCGAAATGGTAAGGTTGCCTTACCGCAAGGGGGAAGGGTTTGTTTAGGAATCGGATGCGCTATGAGAAAGAGAGAGAGAGAGAGAGAGAGAGAAGTAAGAAGATTATGCAGAGCGGTCGATGCAGTGCAGGTGTGGGTTGTGGATTGGGTAATCCGGGGTTTAGTAATAATGGTGTAGGGGGTGAACGATTGGTATCGCTGATTTTTCGGTTTTTCTTTAAATGAACAGAGATTGTATATGGCTTTTTATATTATACACTTGTGAGGTATATTAGAAGTGGTCTATATGGTTTTTTAAATTATATTCGTCTATTGAAAATTCTTGTTATTAAATTTGGAAGTTTAAATTCATGTGGTAATATGGAGCATCGAAAGATTTCCAATCTGTTTATTATTAATATTATAGTTATTAAATATATTGTAAATACAATTGAGATCCTATTCATTTAGTAACATGTGGATATATTCTTTAGCTATCAAAGTTTAAGAAAATTTGTTCTTATCTGTACAGTATAAATTTAAAAAGGTTCTACAGAACTATTTTCTATAGGCAAATGAGTTTAAAAAAAATATTGTTTGTAAAACTAATCAAATGTATTTTAATAATTTTCAAATCTTACATGGCAAGAGCAGTGTTATAAGTTTGTTTTCTAAATTGGTATAATAGATCAATAGATTTGGCAATAGCGAATAACAACTTACATTAAAATCGCCACCTTTAGAGTCAATTTTCTACAATTTTGTCCTTTTCTTTGAAAGGGTTTAGTTACTCTTTAAACACTTTGAAAACCTACAAAATATATATCCATATAACAATTTTTATGATTTTTTAAAACATGGTCACTACGGTATGTAATGAATTTAATTATACTAGGTCTCAAGTACAACAGTCATTATATTGTTGCGGAAAGATTAAAAAAAAATACCTACCACTTATAATGTTACGCTTTACCTTTTAGCGTTATACGATGAGCTTTTGAAAGTAATGAGGATTAAAGAAACGAAAGATAAAAGATGGTATTCCAGCTCGAATTTCATTCTTTTTCTGCCGTAAAAGTCTCTTATGCTATAAGAAAACGCCGCTCGTAGGTTTTAACTGCTTATTCTACCATATTAATTCTCGAGATAAAAATAAATGTGAATTTCGGAAGAACAAAGTAGTGGAAAACTAAATTAAATTGTGTCAAATAGATTGTTTGGATATTTGATAATTATAAAATAATATATAGAAAATTTAGAATACAACAAAAATAAATATATTAATATTGAGTATTCGCATGCAGACTTAAAAATGCTATTAAAAGCTACTTGTGTACAGTTCATAAAACATTTATTGATACACGCACCTTATAAATTACGATCATGAATCTTTATTACATTATTAAGTATACTCCAATTTTTTATCGTTTTAATTACACATGTGTTACTTCTTATAATTTTGTGTACATTTCTTAACAAAAAACCATATTACTTATGTTTTGTCAGTGCTGAAATATTTTACAATTCCGTTAATCATTTTTATCGCTTATTCAAGACCATTGCGATATATTAAGCTGGGATTAATTTCAGATTTTAATTCTTATGGATTCAGGTGTACGTAAAATTAAACTTGCTGCATGGAAAATAATAATCATTAGTCGAGTGTGGTAAAGTTATATCCAACTACGCGAATAATATTTATTGGTGACGATTGAACAGAATACGATTTTATATATCTTTTCAAATTATAAATTATCATACGTAACGTACACATCATTGTTTATCTAATTTGAGGTATATTTAAATAGGCGATTATAATTGTTGATTTATGTAAACCCAAGTTTTTTTTCCTATTTATAGACCTATATACACCCCCTAACTTCCGAATTCCCAGTACCCACCATTCAATATTCTCATTCATTTAAACTAAAATTATACACGATACCTTGACCAACCGTAAATTCATTAAGAAAAAGTATATCTAAATCCACAATAATTGTACTAAAGGTGATACCCGTAAAAAATAAAATCTACACCCATACATAAAACCAAAACCCCCTATATAGGATAAAAAATCAGTCGGCCTGTCCTTCAGCAGGCGTCTGCTGCATCTGCTGTTGCTGCGCTGCGACCTCCTCGATTGACTCGTGGATCACTGGCTCGCCGTCGAGCTTCTCAAGCTTAGGTAACCGACGCGCCACTTCCATACGCCATTGCTCAGTCTGCCGAAACGAAGCAATATATGTATATAGACGTGTGCGTTATATATATATATTGTGTGTAAGGGTGGATGAGGAAAAACGCGGAAAGGGTAATGGTGTAGAAGATGGGGGATATGGTTTTCGATGTAAAAATATAGTATGTTGTATATATTATGTATATATACTTTTTCTGTTGTGTCAAAAAGATTCTGCGAAGAAATCGAAAGAAAACGTTTGCAATTAAAAAAAAATGATGACTTGAAATAGGTGTTAATTTATAGAAGAGTATAACACATACAGAGTATAATGAAACAGTAGTATATGCATATAATACCATAAAAAATGTCGTTGAAAAATAATTAAAAAGATATACGTACCTCGAGGCCCTCAGTAATTGGATTGCCGACGAAGAGGAGGTCGCGAAGACACGGCAACTCCTGCAGTCGACTCAGCTCGTTCCATTCCTTGACAAGGTTGTTCGACATATACAACACGCGTAAGTTTCTCAACGCGTTCACACCTTTCATCTTTTCGATCGCATTGTACGATAACCAGAGTTCCTCTAGTGTATCACCAAGAGCTTCGAGACCTGCGAATCCTTTGATTTGGTTACGGCCGAGTGAAAGGATTTTCAAATTTTTTAGACTGTTCACACCTGAAATTATTGCAAGGGTGCAAAGTTTTCATAAGTTTTTTATTCTAATATTTTTTTAGCTGAAGGAGCGAATTATTGATAACAATTGAGTAACTTTTGATTCTACATTATAAAAGAACATATATATATATGATTTTTCGTATAAGAAATTCTGTTTTGTGAGCAATCAAGGTGGTAAATAAATGAAAATGTACTCAATATATTTTTAGTGAATGTGAATTTATTTATAATAATATATTTCGTATATTATTATAAATAAATAAAAAATGTTTTTTTTAACAAATAGCCCTCTAAATACAAACGCTTATTAGTCGTTTTAAATTCGCACTACGTTATATTTATAACGTTTCTCATTTCACATAGGCAATACAGCTAGTAAAATCTTAAATATATATAAGCCAACAAAGGTATATAAATAAAAATTTCGAACCCCTAAATCAATAGTTAATTGAACCCCCGATTGAAAAGTATAAAATCGCGTTAAAACAGTCGTATACAACCTCTTCTAAAAATGTATGTCTCGCACAACATACTCATATAGAATTCGAAATTCTGAACCAAAAGTTCCTTTACCGTTTTTCGATATGACAAGTAGTTGTTTGAGCATTAATGCCTCGAAATTTTTTATTTTCAATAGAAATTGTATATGTATAGATATGACCTTATGAATATAGATATACAATTTCTATTGAAAATAAGAAAATTTTGAGGCATTGATGCTCAAAAAACTACTTGTCATATCGAAAAACGGTAAAGGAACTTTTTGTTCAAAATTTCGAGTTCTATAAGAGTATGTTGTGCGAGACATATACATTTTCAGAACAGGTTGTATATACTTCGAACTTACTATACTCATATTTCATCCATGCAATACTAAATAACTATTCCATCAAGTTTTATATAATCTTCATTAAATTTATGCCGTTCGCGCATGCATTAAAAAGCACTGCACCGCAGATCATCTCCGCACACATATATACACAACACACATATATAACATTTCTCATCTTGCCACGCACTGTATAAGATTCTTGGTTAACTTAAGTATAGGTATACGAACGTATATCCAAGTGAACAACCGTACAAGGCTACTACTACTTTCAAATTAAAACGTCTCCCTTCTCCATATATAAGTTTCAAAAAGTACGACCACTATATCCGTCGATAAAATTTTAATACGTGCACGCGTATAAGCTCGAACAACGAATGATATAACCATTCGTGTCTTGCGGAATTAGGGGCGCGTATGGATGAATGTAGGTCAAGTGCACGTTGTCAAAGTTTAATGCCGCGCGGCAAAGTCGCGATAAAAGTAGTATAAAATGTGTTATATGAAACGGTATAGTGACAAAATACGTGCGGGTGCGAGGGTATAAAGGCGGTGGTGGTGCAGCTATGTATATATAAGAAACGCGCTCGCAGAGTTTTGAATATTTGAATAACACGGGGAATATATAGGGTTTCTTTTTTTTTTCTTTTTTAAGCTGAAAGTGTTTCGAGGAGTAACACAGTAAGAGTGACGTATATATATGGTTTACGTTGCACTTTGTAAAAAGAATTATTTTACGTCTTGTGTACGTTGAGTTTTATAAAAGAATGTAAGGATATACGGTGTGTTGGTTAAAGTATTATAGTTGGAAAGTGTTAAGGGTTCGTTGTGAAAATGAGTGTGAAGAGTAAAAGAAATATAGGAAGCATATGTGAATAAGGAAAAAAAAGTTTAATGTATACGAGTGATATATGTCGGAAATTGAGTTTTACAAGATGATAAAGATTGGATTATTTGGTTGACAGAGCTAATAGAGTAATAAATTTTATTTATTGAAGGTATATCTGATACACTCTCACTCGTGTGTATTTAAGAAATCGCTTAATCACTTGGATGAACTACTTTTTTTATCTCCATTTATGTTTGTAATCTGTATAAGAAGGGGCTATATAATATTTACTTTAAATTTACGAAAATTTCTATTTATCTATCTTTTAAAAATATATTAATTTTACCACTATAACAATGTCAAAAGATAACACACCCAACCCTATCATTAACCCTTTCCCAATATAAAAACTTCCAACCCCTTCCCATATATATACCTCCAAAACTTACCAGAGATCTTCTCAATCATGTTGGTCGACAAAGTAAGTTTCTCGCACCTGGCCAGTGCCGCTAGGGAATTATCCATACGCTCGATGGGCGGCCACTGAAAGTTCAGACTGACCTCAAGGGCTTGGGCTGCCTCCTGGCCTGTTTCCTCCTCCCATCGCTTTATCGCGTCCTTGCACGTCGTCGGCTTACCCACCGACATTGTTTATTTACGCTTTACCGTCTGCTTGCGACGCGAACACGTGTATATATACACACCTGCCTTTTTATTTTTGAGAAAAAAAAGTCCTCTGCGCGATGGGAAATTTCCGAGTTGTGTACAAGGGTGAAAGAGATGAAAGGATGCTGTTTATTTAAAGAACTACGGTTATTTCTTTAGTTTTATCATGCTGATGGTTATGGTCATGACGGGGTTGGGTTTGAAAAATAAGGTATAGGGTGAAATTTAAGATGAAAATGTTTTGCGTTTGCAAACGCGGTTGTTGAAGCGTTTTTTCACGTAATAAGGATTTTTTTATGAGGTAATTTGTTTAAAGTAAACAGTAGGAGAATTTTAAATAAAAATTTTAATTAACTTGCGTCAACATGTTGATTTTTTTATAACTAAGCAAAAATATTTTTTTTACCATTTTTACTCGCATTTATTAAAAAGTTTTAATTACTGAAAGTACCTTCGTGTTTACATTTGAAATTTCAATTAATTTAGATATATTAGATTGTATTAAATAAAAGATTTTTATCAATCATCATTAATATTTTAAAATTTCTTTAAAAGTATCGAGCATCGCATCTCTCATTATTTATGTATTTGGTTCTTTATAAACATGTATTTTAAAAATAAGAATTTCACTTATACACGCACTCTTATGTTCTCTTTATTAATTTAAATCATATTTTTACCTTTCGCCTTAAATTTTCACACTTCCGTGCCTCAATCACAACCTACACAATAGCCATACAAACCACTATACCGTTAAAACACACCGCACGGAATCAGGCGAAAAGCTCGCGTCTTATCAGTACCACAGTTTCATGCGACGATGAACCTCACACCTATATACGCGCAATAACCGTGATTCTTCGGGTACCCAACCAGCTGAACTATATACTCCCCCACAAAAAAAACGAACCGAATCGATAACGGAAAAAAAGAGAAAACAGAATAGAACCCTGGCCCTCGTTCTTTGTCCGAGGCAACAATGAGGCATTAACCGAGACTGGGTTGCTAGGATAACAAACTTTTCGTTCTACAACTGTGCGCCGGGGACAACGAACGAATCGATGTATGTATATATCTTGCAGTGGCGGCGAATTCAAATTCCTCGTGATAACGAAAAGTTTATTCGTATATATTTTATCCGCGGCATATAGCGAGACGAAGCTATATTTCGATATAAATAACGTGTCTGAAAAAGTAGTATGATCGACGATATAGCGAAACGTCGACACGCCTCTGAGGTGTTCTATATAGCTTCAGACTGGTTTACAGCGTGTATAAATGATTGGCCAGAGTTGGAGGTCGATGTTTAAGGGTAGTTGAGAGAAATTTTTACTTTATTAGATGGTGGCTTTTTTTTGTGTGGCTGGGTTGTGAGATAAGTTTAATTGATTTTTTTTATAAGCAGAGCTGGTTTAGTGGTGGAATATGGGAGAGTCTTATGTTTGCTAATAGAGCATCATTTCGTTGAAACGAATCAATTCAAGTTTTTCGTTTTATGTTATTTGTATATTTCCGATAACATTAATGTTATTTCAAAACATTTCCTTAGATTTCCAATACTAATAAAATATTCTAAATAAACTATTTTTTTTAAACTATTGTAAATAATAGGAATGCTATCAATAACATTTGTCGATTGAAATGTATATAAACTACTTGTATTTCGCTGTTATTTTGAATACATTTATGTTTTTCAATGGAAAATAAATTAACAAAAAACACTTTACTTTCGCCAACAATATTTTTTATTTTACATAACAACCAATTGTAAAATTAAAAAAAAAAATACCACGTAATCCATTATCGGATCCGCGATGTATTTGGCTAGTAAGAAACTTTACACTTTTCTAGGTCGAATTATGACACTAGTTACACGTTTCTTATAACTAACGATACAATAATTTATAAAAATACGTCGCAGGTTATATATAATGTTTATATATATAATGTTTTTTTTTCTTCATAAATTACAATAAAATATATATAACGTTTAAAAGTCTACCTTAATCATCTACGAAACGGAATATATTATACATCTCTCTGTAAATACATTATTGCAACATTAATCCTATGTATAACCGATAATAAAGTAATTGTACAAAATACCTACAGCTTCAAATATTGGAGATGAAATTACTCTAAAATCGGCGAATAACCGTTAAAGCGATTTTACCGTTCAAACAACATCGTGTTAATAAATCCATTTACTTTGTCTCTGTCATATAGATATTAAATATAAATTTTCATTACACACGCTGATATAATTTGTAATGATATCATGACAACATTTTCATCATGATTCTCAAGCATTTACATAATATTTTGATATACAAAAATCGAAAATAAATAGTATTAAATTGATGTTGTTCAACCGATAATAAATACGTTAATTCATATCACCAACATTCCCAACTCTCTATATATATCAAATCCATAATAAAAATACTTAGATCGTAATATCATTAGTTAATCTGTCGCATTATTTTTACAGTCCTTTTAACACATTAAGTATAAGTTGAAAACTTGTTCACATCTTATTAAATATCACCACACATACACACATACATATACAATGTACTTATCATAAGATGATCTTTATGAAAAAGTTATGTACGTCGTATATTTTCCAATACAAAAATTCGAATATCCCCAACAGTCAGTAATCTGTTGCAATTTATATATATATATATATTGCAGCGTGGATTCGAATACTATGAGTCTGGTAACTTATGTTACTTTGTAACACACATATATATATAATTCGCTTTTTCATCTGCTCGCGCGTCATGTCTCCAACCATTCCCTTTTCATTTCAATAATCATCTAAAATTATTCTTTTTTTAATTACCGACGGATAGTACACCATAAGAACGTATGTATATTCAACATTTGAAAACAATACAAAAAAGTAACGTAATACTTATATCCATTCCATCCAGAATTTCTCAACCCAATAACCACGGTATACGTTCCCGGTTGCTTTGGACAACACACAGCATATTGTTGCACTCTCCGTCGATAAATTCAGGCGGGAAATTCAAATGTCACTTCTCTATATCCACTCCCCAACAATAATTTTTTTTCTTTGTTTTACCCTTTAGTCCAAATTAAACGCTTCAAACGTACCAGCCAGCCTTTTACCTACCCGCATCTCTTATCAAACACGGTCCCTTTTCTGTGTTTCATTAAAAAAAAAAACACATACACACAATCCCGAAATATATAACGTTCGCTAAATAAAACAACAACGCGCGGCACAGCAACAGCAAACATAGAGAATTCAATGACAAAAAAAAGACAGAAGGGATGTATGTATATGTACAATCCCTTCCCCTCTCTCTTTTACGTTCAGCCGCCGATAGTAGACTTGATCCAAGCTAGATTCGAAGCTACCTGATCGTAGAGCCTTGGCCGTTCGGTACCTGACTTGGAACAGGCGATTCGCCAGTTACCCACACCATGCAAAGCCCAACGTTGAGTATCAGACTGTAGGCAAAGCAGTGGACTACCGGCTACCTCTTCTTCCTGTAACAATGAAGAGAAAAAGATAAACAATGAGACACGAGGGATCAGAGAGGAAGCGATCAGTGTTTTGTATATATATCCAACAGAGGTGTATAATCTCGAGCGGAACTCTTTTTTAGGCGCTATGAAAGAGAGAGAGAGAGAGGTTGGGTATTGGAAAATATCGGGGATGCATTTTTTTTACTTGGATGTAAAGCAGGAGTGTATTGTTTTATGCAGAGAGTAGATGGAGGATGAGAGAGGTGTATTGAAAGTTCGTATAGTGATAGCTGGTGGTGTATATTTGATGGAATAGATTTTTTATATATATGGGGCGTAAATTTTGATTGTTGAACAAATTGTTGTTGTAGATTATAATTATAATGTTGATTTTAGTTTCTAAATGAAATATATGGAGGACTAATTTTATTAAAAACGTAACATTGTTTGCATAGTTTTTTAACTGTACGCGTGTATGATTATTTAGTAAATTAAAAAAAGAATAATCATCGATATTATTCAATATTATAGTTTATAATAATGTAAATGTGTATTATACAGTGAATGTAAAGAGTTAACGAAATCGAACGAAATTATTTTCATTAGGCCCACACAGTAGAACCGTAACTGGGTCGCATTATTAGAATTCAAATTAATATAACATGACATTATAATTCATAGCGATCAAAGCTACTTAATAAACTGTGTAATCCGACATAAATTAAAACAAAACTTAATCACATGTAACATTTACATCACATTAGACTTTTCCCCCAAATCCCCTATACTGATTTATTAACCAAATTATAATTATATACCTGATTTCCAAGTCCAAAATAATTACAACCATATAATACAACACTGTTAATTACCGTGTACACCTCAACTTGTCACTTACATCTAAAAACCCCCTATAACGACCCGGTAATCAAGCCCAAACCACTGTAATCCAAACCGCCTCATAGCTTATGCCTTTTCGAATCTTCACCGCAGCACCTCGTCCAATATACACGCCCGACTTAAAACCACCCCCCGATATAACACACCAATCAAGCTCAGAATTCATAATTCAGCCCCGTGGTTTCATCAGATCTCTCCTCATAATCTCCTGATAACCAACCGAATAAACAGCTCCCTCGTCGCTCTATAAATATTCAATCCCCCTCTTCCCTTTATTTAAAAATACAGATATCCCTCTCTCTCTCCGTGAAATTAGGATGTACATCCGCGCACGTATAGTTGGTTTTCACGACACGTATATACATATACAGTGCGTATACTTTTAATGAGGGTAACAGTACGCGCGGCTTGGTGTGTGTGTGTATATAGTATCGGTGACGTATCGCGCGAGAGCCCACCGGGATTAGGTTATCTATATAGCGGTGCGGTTGGTTAATCGCCGCGCGTGTACGTAGGGGCTGCGAGCGAGGGGCATGAGAAGATTATGCATATAAATAGGGGATACGATGGATTCTTTCGTATACTATTTGGGAGGGTAGGTGGTGTCGAACGTTTTTGATTTTGATCAATATTTCGTTTTTTTTGGACATATGTCGGTTTATAGAGGCTTGAGAAATGTTTATTTTTATTGTCGATAAATTGGTGTTTACTTACTGTACAATCGTCCGTGGGGTAAACAGCCTCGGTGCAAACGCTGTTTACTGAGGCAATACTGACGTTCTCGCATTTCTCCATCGCGCTATACCTTAGCTGTACTCTTTGTAATAAATCGCCTGTAACATTTTTAACAAATCGTTTATTTCATACATATATATATATATATATAGGAATCTTTAGTCGAAACGAAAAATACATTATTCTTTTAAAATTTAAAATTTTGTTAGATATGCTAATTTTATTACTATATGATTTCAGTACGACGAAATAAACTGGAACTGGATTACATGACTTTTTCTTTTTTTAACGTAAAAAAATAACGCTTTCTTCCAAAGGAAATTTTAATTAAAAATCTCAGACCGTTAATTTAAATTAAATATTTGGAAAATAAACTGTTCGGAGAATTCGTACATCGAAAACCAACAACATCTTTTTGAGTTTATCAAAGCATGACTTTTGAAAAATCAACTCTATTATTAACAAAAAAAAAATTTACATTAATATAAACGTTCCATCATTCAAAGTAATATGTATATACAAAAAATTTAACCATCCCTACTAGAAATATCATTATTATTAATATATCACAAACTTACGGTTTTTCGCCCATCCAAGAGTATTGCACTGTGAACCATTTTTAATGGTAGCTTCGTTGCTGCTACTGGGCAAGCAAATCGGTCTGACGAAATCCGAGAACGCGGCTACAGGTCTATCAAGCTTTAGCAACACGACTGTGCTACCCTCAACTGGTGACTTGGACATACCGACGATGCGTCGTTCCTGCTGCCAGGGTGAACTACTCGATAACCGGATCGTGCCCAAGCGCGCTGACCATTCCACTTTTGGTTGGCTGTAAATGAGAGAGACAGGTGAGGTGAGGTTAGAGAGAGAGAGAAAGACGATATGCGACGTGCGGAGAGGTGATTGGGTTAGTGGTTGGGGAAATTTGGGGTTGCTGGTATAGAGAGGAGGATATTTTTTTTATATTGTTTTCGATTGATATGGGAAATTGACAAGTTTTGTTTGTTTTTAGTGGAAATGGGTTTTTTTAGTTAAGAGTTAGAATACATATAATATGAAATCTTTATGATGACTTTTATATAAGGGTGGAAAGTCTTTAATAAGAGATTTATTAGATGAATTTATCAAAATTTCAAGGAGTTTTGAAGTTAATACTTTGTAGTTATTATCGCTGATCCCAGGAGCTTTACAGTTAATTTGAATAATTAATTATACAAACCCAGTACTTCGCAGGCTGTACAAAGTTTTTTCATCAAACAATTATAACAGTAATGAATTATTACACAAAACATCGTCTACAATTTTAAAAATTATTCACAACACTTTCGATGTTTTAATCTAAATGTTCCTTAATAGCAATAAATATATGATTGACGATTCGAAAGTAAAAAGACGTTCATTATAAATTGCATAATTTAAGAGGTTTTCTTTACTGTTAGTCAATAACGTTCATGGTGGTAATTTAAACATGATTACATTGAATATTGGTCTATACGTTTTTTGATTTGCTTATTAAATTGATAAACCCCAAGTTTAATTAAAATTTCGTAAAATGCACGTATAAACTGAAGCCAAGTAAACACCAGCTGAAATAATATTTGAAATATTTGAAATTGATTGTCGAGGTATCCTGGGTACGTAGCAATCCTGAGGGAAAGTTGTTACTATTTACATTCCATTATTGGTGAAATTCGTAGAAACAGTTTTTGATGTACTAATTACAAAATAATTTTAATTGGATCCTCTCAAATGGTTTAAAAATAATGTCTACCCGTCTCATCAACGCTTTTAACTATACAGGTATACATAGTTTTACATTCAACCCTATACATAAATTCAATTCTTCATGATACATCTTTCTTTATCATCGTACCTACACACACTTTGCACATTCCCGAACCGACCACAAAAATTAACCGAATACCCGTCAAATATCTCTCCCAGCTTTTACTTCCTCAAAGTGTACAGCGAAACAAAATTTTCCCACCGCTAAAACCAGCCAATCACAAGCGCACTCGATACACTCCAGCCTCACGTCTATATACATATATACGAAATCTCTATACCTATATCCGAATTAACCCAACGCGATCGACAACCTCGCTCTTTCAAAAGAGAAACACACACACACACCGTGGCTCGTTCGTCCGCAAACTCCATTTTCAGCATCGTCGTCGTCGTCGTCGTCGACGACGACAGCAACCCCCTGAGAGTTCAAAGGAGTTGAAACCCCTCTCCCAGTGGTTGTCCGGGATTTTCGAACGAAAAAGACGACACGATGGTATAGTGGTGGGCGGTATATATATATATATATATGCGAGGTCCGATCGAAAGTATGCAGACGCGAGAGGCGAAAAAGAGCGGACGAGGTGAATGAGCTATACGATGGTATACATGGTTGAGGGTGAAATTTAGCTGACGGATTGGTTGATGTTTATAGGAGAAATACTGAGTAATTTGAGATATTTCAATTGAAATAACATTTATTCCGTAGTGGATGGTAATTATTTTCCGAGAATTAGAGAGATATCCGTTAATTTTACCGGGATTCCATTAGTTTTTAACATAATTTTGAATTTTCAAAGTTATTACAGGCTAAAATCACTGATAAAACGTTAAGTGCAAATAATGTTATATACCGTTTCATTTTAAAATCTCTATTTAAACTTAAAATTTATTTTTTCGAAATAAAAAAAACTGCCTTCTGAAACTATAGTCATTTTAAAATAAAACGGGATGCTAATTATTTTTTCGGCCAGTTCACATATATGTACCTTCTGTGCTCTACACGCATTTCTACGAAAAAATCAAATCACCGACATTTTAAAAATTTTCCCCTCACGCTCTAAAAGCCCTTTTTTAAAAATCTCTCTTTTCATCAGCGACGTCGTTCAAAGCCAACATTATCCCGTACCACCCTTTAAAAAAAAAATTATCTCTACACTCTAACCCCCGTTATAACTTACATCTACGTAATATAATAATATACAACTCACCCTTGGAAACACGATGAAGTAGTAACGAGCCAATTCGCCGAGACGAGTGTAGCGTCACATACATGGTTATCTTCCTTGAACAATGCGACGTGCCAAGGCCAATCGCCTGGTCCAGCAATCTTACCAAGGCTACTACTACTACTGATGCCACTGATGCTACGTCCAGTTGGCGACTTGGACCGTGCCGCTTGTATGCCACACGCTGTACATATATATAGAAAGAGTGGGTGATAAATGCCTTGTGTAAGTGGCACTTTATGTGTGTGTGTACTTTTAGGAGAAGTTAAAGAAGGTGAGTGGAAGATTTGTGGGATAGTATATAGTAAAAAAGGGGAAACGAAGGATAAAATGAGTTGTCTGGGTGGCTTGTTGAATGAGACCGTGAATCGCTTAATAGGATGTGCTGATGTGCGAGGTTTCGCGCGGGTATTTTATCGACGTATTAATTTTTCCGTAATATTGTTGATAGACTGAAATGTATAATAACGCGATATATTTAAATATAGAAACCTTGCTAATTAAAGTCCATCTATAGTATACCTATTTTCATGCGCAACTCGCGACTTCACTGCCATTGTCTGATTATACCCGGCCTTTACCTACTTATATGCTTATTTTGTAATAGGATCGATTTTCCCATTCATTCATTATCAAACTTTCTTCATGTGCTCACCCATTAAAGTCAATATACCTCAAGCTAAAAGAGGTCTCTCATTCATTCGACAATAATCTATATAACTAATGTCCTTTGATATCAAAAGCATATCATCAATAGAAATTATTACGAATAATGATTTCGTAATAATAATCCGATCGTCAATCCAACGCGCATGCAGTTCACTTAAACCCTATATATAGAACAGTTGTCAGTCAAATAAATTAAACACAACAGTTACATTTCATTTCATGAATCCCTTATATACATTTATATCTCATACACCACGCTCGGCTCCATTAAAAAAACCATCATTTCACCGAAAAAACATTCCCCCTAGAATGCAATTCAAAGCTCGCGAGCGACTCGAAAAAAAAACTTGCAAACACACATACACACAGAGACGCGTTGTTATTTGTCAAGCGATACGAGCACAGTACACCACCGTGTACGATGTTTATCTGTGCGCGTAAAGCGTTAAAATTGTGCAGTATAATACTACTACTGCTCTTCTCTATGCTCGAATAACACGAGAGAAAGAGAGAACAAATAAACCCGAGACCATGAGGCACAGAGAGAAAGAGAGAGGGAGAGAGGGAGAAGGCTCAAAGAGATGTAATTACGTGGAACTCGGTAAAAAGGAGAACCGGGCATTCGCGATAAACTTGTGCAGGCGCGCTCGCGCGCGCGTTGGCGAGAGAAAACAGCATCGAAAAACTTTCCGAAGAATTTTGCCGTATATACGACTAGCTCCCCGAGTCAACGCAGCTGCTGCCGTCCATGCTCTAGGGTACAAAGTCAAAGGCTGCACCGCCGGTGCAGCTGCAGCTGCTGCTGCTGCTGCTATGCTCGGACATGAAGTTTTAATCAGTTGGGAATTGAGAGATCTCCTCCCATGGGTTGGGAAGAGGGGGAAAGATTTGAAGGTGTATGTGTGGTTGAAACGGTGTGTGTGACAATGCGTGTATTGTGCATAAAGGAAGAGAGAGAGAGAGAAAGGGTGAATATGGTTTATACAAGGAAAATTGAACGATATGTGGCTTTGAATCGGTGAGTAATGTGCTTACGCGTCGCGCGTGCATTTGAAACAATTTTTTGTGAATAACAAGATTTTCAAGGACTTTTTTGTAATTTGGGAAATCGTGTATATATTTACGAGGTCATAAGAGTTTATTATGAGTATCATAATAGCTTCACAATCAGCTTGATTTAATATATTAAAATACTGAACATGTAATATAGCTATATCACTATTGCCAAAAGCTCTGATATATTTACCATCATTAACGAACGACACGATCTACAAGTGTACCCCTCCATATACATAACTCAAAACTACTATACCGAACTTTAATCGAACATTTTTTATTCATCAACCACACACCATCCAAACTTCCATACCCACTCTCTAAATCCCAAAACTCACGCGAATTCAAAATTTCCCCCTATACACACAAACCCAAACATAAATACACACACACATACATGTAATATGCAAAAAAAGGTGTAGGACTACGACGCGATGTCGAAAAGATATATATATATATATATATATGTTACATAGCCACACTTACCGAGATCGCCGCAACGAACGTACATAACTTGTTTGCTCGGGCAAGGCGCCCTAACGAAGCTGATCTCCGCTGCCGTGGGATCCTGCATCTGGACGTACGGCACGTTCTCCTCGTCGTCGACTCGCACCTCTACACTGTTCACGCCACTGTACGTGAAGCAAAGGTATATAATGGTGTGAGTGTTTTGGTTTTTTCGTGGCGGTTGTTGTGAATTATTTAAAAAAAACGGTTTTTCAAATTCAATTGTTTATGACAATTGCAAAAACGAGTTTCAAAAATAAAAAATTTTCATATTCTCAGAGAGCATCATTTATCGATTATTTTACCACACTTTATCCATCGTTTAAAATTCCAACCCCTCGTCTTGTTATATATACCTCACCACATCCATCTTCACTACGACTATCACCAACTATTACATATATATATACTCACTCATAAGTAAGGAGAGTGCAAAGCGAGCTCGCCGTCGTCTGTAGAACCGATTGGATTTCCGTGTCGGGCAGTGTATCGTTCAAGTTCTCCGTACAGATTTTACCAACTGTGCCCTTCTCGTTGAACACGACGTAACCCTCGCCACCGTAACGCGACGGGTGTACGCTGTCCTGTGGTCGCAACCTCAGCGACCTTACACTCGGTGCTAGTGATACTGTTGACGAGACACCAGAGAACATGATTAATGAATTAGTTTTTTGTTTGTTTTTTGTTTTATAGTAGGGGGGTTGAGAAAGTACGGGTGTAACGATTAAATTTTAATGTTGGTGAATATTTTGTTACTAAGGTTTTTATATAATATATGTAATCGTGGTGTGAAAGATATAACATTTTTCGAAAAAAATCAATGTGTGGTAATGGAGGTGCGAAAATTTAATAAAAAAAATGCATAGTCAGGGCAAAGTATTTCTTTTTCTAAAATTTCAAATATGTATATATCGCCCCCTTTGTTACAGAGCATTTTGATTTTGTTTGCGATATGTATATAAAAGATCTCATTTTAAAAGCAGATTTTATTTGAAACAAGCTTTGACATTGAAATTTTAGCAATATATTCGGTAATATTGTTGTAAAAAGAATATTCGTGCATGCACCAAAGATATTGCTTTTATGATATAATTTTTAATCGACGATTGACCGATAATAAATATTTATTAGAAAGTGAAAATGACGCAAGCACCTGGCGAACCTCGATATAGAATGAATAATTCATCCGTGTCGATAGCTTTATGACGATTCTCCTAATTGAAAACGCGTCATTTTCAATAATGAATTTGACGATATACACATATACACCAGCAAATTAATTCGTCGTGGTTTTATAAGGGATTACTTTTTCGTTTGTAATTCATTATATCGACATTGTTACAGCGAAGATGATAGTAAGGAAATACTCGCGTTATATAAGTCACAACTATATTGATTTATCACATGATCAATTATGGAGATGAAAGTAACTGTCGTAGATAGCAGTGCAGCGATTGATTTGAAAATAAAATTAATGGTTATGAGCATGCAAATCAATTCATTTCCTTGTATTGAAGTACTTATAATTGAAATGTATATTTCATTACCTCAACGGATTGGGAAGATTTAAAAAAAAGAAAAACATTGATTGAATTATACCGCCTGATATTACCATGATATTCGCGCTTTAATTGTTCGCTCGATATAAACGACTTGAGAAATGAAATATCGTTCTTTATAAGCTCTCGAAATTTCGTTATCTTTAATACCATTGTTTCAATTGTTGCTCTTTTTAGATCTCTTACATATGTAACCGCATCAAAGTCTTGTTAGTACTATACATTAATTTAATATTCTTATACGAAACTATATATATTTCATTAAATATTTTCATTTTTAATTCTCAACCCTTATTATCAACATTTCAATCACATTTTCAAGAAATTACCATAACAATTTATTTTTAAAGAAATTTTTGTTCCCCTCACCAACAACAGCCTTTAACATCCCCCACCGCTTAAGCTGCCAATCAAAATAATCATCAGCAGTAATACCCATCATCCACAATCCAAGTGTCCAGGCATCCGAAACATCTCTTCGCTCGTCCTCTCGCACACAAGACACACATACGCACCCACATATATTCACGTATAATCATCAAAGCATTTCAAACGTCCTCGTATACTCACATACACACAATAACTCTATATATGTATATGTATATATATATAATGATACTCACAGCAATCGCGTTCGTCGCTACCGTTAGGACAATCGATTTTGCCGTCGCATCGCTTGGACGGTGGTACGCATGCTGTCCCTATGCCGCAGTGCACGTGGCCAGGACGACAGTAAGCGCAGTCGCGCTCGTCCGCAAAGTCCGGGCAATCGATCACACCATCGCAGATGCGCGACGACAGGGCGTTCGATTGAAGCTCGCCTATGCAGCCTGTGAAAAAAACGAAAAAAAAAGAACGAGAGAGTGAGTGAGAGAAACGGTTGAGAATTGTTCTGATGTCGTAGATAGGTATATATACGTGCACGAGAGATGGAGAGAGAATGGGAAAAGGGTTAGCCGCACCGAGTTTGATTGGTTTGGGTGCGGAAAAGTTGGATGAGAGTTTGGGAGGGTAGAAAATTGATTTTTTTTTTAAATATATATATATATATATATATATATGTATATATAAATGTTGGTTGTTGAAAGGGTAAATTGTTTAATCTTTGTATGTGTATTTATAGGTATTGAATTTCGTTTGATAAAAAAAGGAATCAGGGGAAAAGATGCATTTCAAATGACATTTTCTTTCTCACGGGAGAAAAAGAAATTCTCTTTTTCCTATGAGAAAGAGAGAGAGAGGGAGAGAGAGAAGTACGGTGGTCGAAACTAGTTTGAAAAGTAGGTTCACGAAGAGAAGTCAGTTTATTCCACGTGAATTGAAAAAGTTATTCGATACGTAAAACAGAGTTGAAATATTCACTATAGTTAAATAATATATTATGTTAAATAAAACCATGCGGTTGTTGTAATTTGTAATTTGTTAAAAAAATTTTAGAGAATAGTTAACTACTTATCATACAATTTCAATATATACAAACGTACATGATATTATTGTGACTTATACCTTAATTTAATATTATTTCTTCGGTGTTCTTAAAATACATGAATTATTATTATTATTATTCTCTAAGCCCTTAAAATAATTTAAACACCTAAACTACTATTCCACGGTTTTACGTAACAAGAATGTTCTGAAGCCACGTGAATTCTTCACAAAGATATTTAATCTCGCTGACGATATATATATATATATAGTGTCACCAAGTTCAGCCAAGTATCCGTTCATAACAACCCATGAGAGAAATTCAAATTCCCTTCGGTTTCCGTATTACTACGAACTCATATATATATATACACATCCATACTTACAATTTTGTACATGCAAAACAAAAAAAGAGGTAAAACTATTCCGTGTAATGCTAAAAAGTCGAATCGCGCGCTACCGAATTAATCTCTCGGTATAGTGTCTTTTTTTGTCCTCTCATTTTTATAGACTGTCGTCCCGTTATGGTCGTATAAACTCTCTCGTTGACTTTCTTATACTATGCATCGGTGACTGCGCGCGCGCCTCGCTCGAGTACTCGTCTCGTGATGAAATTCCCAAGAGCGCGCAAGATCCGAGGAATGTTAACGCATTGTCTTTCACTCTAATCTCCTACTCATTTCAACTCGAGCGTGTATATATATACATACATACCAGTGAAATTGAAGTTTCCATTGTACGTGACGTTTTGTCGCGACAAGATTTTTTTTTTCGTCGACCAACGTAACAAAAAGATATCAAATTAAGTGATTTCTTTTTTTATATTTTTAAAGTTGATATATGTAGTATAACGAATGATATTCTTTATTTCGTGTATAACTACATGTATAGAATAATTTATCGTCTGGTATACTGTCGTGGATATATACCACACGAGAAGTGTAGAATAAACCTTTAGTTCAAATGAAAATTTCAGTCGGTATATATATATTCAAGTAGATTGTCCGACAATGGGATGTATATATGAGTTATTAAACGGCCACCTTTGGCACTCAGCCATAATCAACTCGAGTGATACTTTATTAAAATCGTGTGAACTTCCCTACTCTTGTGCAGTTCATTGTTAACTCGTTAAGAAGCGATCTACTCTCACTCGTATGTATAGCGGTGCGATACTGCTTTTTAATTCATTTAACAACTACGTTATGTGATCGTGAAATGACTATACTATCAAAACTATATTAACAAATTTTCTATCTTCTTAAATTTTTCGTATAGGTTCTTTCCGTAATAACCTGTTGTTCTAGTAAGATTTTTGGAAGTACTTAAAATTTCTTTTATCTTACATGATTTGCTCGTATAAATATCTTTATTTGCACCTTGTTCATTTATTTGCTACTATATTCATTTTTAATAAATCTAATAAAATGAAAAATATCATCAATTTTTTACTTGCTCTATAGCTACCAAAATATTGTTGGGAAATACGATGGATTTTAGAATATTTCAGTTTACAAAATTCCTTCCCTTATTAATATTTTGTTTAAAACAGAAAACACTGCCAAAAAAAAGTAAACTACGCGGCTCAAAAAATCGATCAAACTTATAACGAAATTTTTCAGCTTCAGTAAAGTTTCGTCCATGTTAAATAAAATTTTGAAAATATTTTTACCTCCAAATTTTAAAATACCCACATAATAATCTACGTTATTTTATACAAACCGACGTATCAAACTATTTCAATACAATACAGCTCAACACATACCCAAAGCCTTGCTCAAAATATCTCCCCCCCCCAAACCTTGCATTCCTCTGTCACATACACCAACGCCGAAAAAAAAGAAGAAGAAGGAAAAAAAAACCTCACCTGGCTTGGGTCTGCAGCTTCCCTCGTCGGCGTATTCAGGAAAGTTAGAGCAGTCGAGTGCGGCCCTGAGGCGCTCGGACAGTCTACCACCACAGCCAGCCCAGAATTCCTTGCAGAAGCCTCGGCAAGGTGGACTTGCACCATCCTCACCCTCGTCCTCGCCTCCGGCAACGACGCATGCCGGTTGCAGCACCTGACAGACAAACTCGTATGCCTGCTTGTAGCACTCGGCGTCCACCAGTTCTCTGAAAAAGCAAGAGAGAGAGTAAAGCGAGTGTTTAAAGCTTTGTGTATAGACGGAAAAAGAGGGAGAAAGAGAGAGAGAGAGAGAGATTGAATGTTTGATGGGGCACGTGAATTGTGGGTTACGGGGTCGCGTTTGAGATGAAGAAAAAGAAGCTTTGGGCGACGAGGAAAATTGGAATACGGGAGGTCGGAACGCTTGAACTGCAGGAGTATATAGTAGTGTATGGAATAATGTTTGATTTCGGAGAGAATCAATTGGTTTTGTTTAAACGGGAAAATACGTCGAGAGACAGGTCTGTGATCACTGGTACAAGTTTTTCAGTGGACATGGGAAATGATGTTTTAAAGTATGTATACTGAAGGGATTTAAAAAATTAATTTAGAGTAGGAAAGAAAGAAAAGGTACGTGATGGAGAAAATTCTTTAATAATTCGCTCTGTTCTTAAAAACGATGTTCTTTTCAAAAGTTTCGGACTTATTTTTTGCTTTTAGGGAGCTTGAAAATTCTCCGAACGTCCGAGTATTACAACTTTATCGAGGTTCTGTATAATAGTACTTAACAATTTCTGTAAGTAGTATTGACATTGCGAGTGAAGACAAGATAAATTATGCGAAAATTTTCTAAAAAATATAATAAATCGAACGGAAAAAAGAGTAGATCCAAAGTTTCGTATAAGAATAAATACCTCGTTAAAGTTATACTCCTTAAACATATGACCAGCGATACTTTTCATAAAACTTTTCATTCATATATTTATAAAAATTACTTTCGATATTCTTAAGAAGCTTCCATTACGCAAGAAAAACTCTGCACCAGTCCATTATGATTTCTTTACAAGAAATATATATATAAAAAAGTTTTTTTTCTTGCTTCTTTACTCGAGAAAACGAGAGCAGCAAACTTAAAATTCGTCTCTTATGTCTCCCATGAATAACCTTCTGTATTGTCTCCATGAACAAATATGATACTATACAATAGATGTAGAATGAAAAGAACTGAAAACAGAGAGACCATCAAGTTTGCACAAACTCTCTCTCTCTCTCTCTCTCTCTTTCGGGCGCACAATGTTCTAATTTTAAACAATGACCCATATAAAACCCGACAAAAGTTCAACTAAACGTTTACTATTACTGGCAAATGCGGTATCTTCGGTTGACAAATATATACATTTTCATACTTTTAATGCCCTTTGTAACTCTATATACGAATTTACATTTAAATTCTTTTTCAAATAAACCTTTCTGAACAAAAAAAGGTTGAACCCTTTAAAAAATTATCATGCACAATATCAGTTGTCAACTGCAGATACTGGCATATTTTTTGTAAATAAATCATTGTGCGCATTTAAAAGTCTGTTTATAATTAATTTTAAACGAAATTTCGGGTAGAACAGCGTATTTATGTATAAATATACATAACAATGGTATTGTAATATATAATGTTTACTCAAAAAAATCAGATAAAAATTAATATATACGTAAAACAAAAAGTGTCGTCACGTACCTCGTGCTCGCATTGTGTTGTGAAAATGTGAAAATACGCACGATGAAATCATAATAGCACAGAAAAATGCAGTTAATTTAACGAATTATGCCAATGAATGTTAAACAAATCTAACTAAATTGCCATACTTCGATATACCGCTTCGTTACCTAATCGTACGAAAGTTTTATTCTCTCCCACTACATCAACCATCATATATAT
>JAWWEQ010024424.1:0-26925 GCA_035583055.1 Torymus tubicola | reverse complement strand
AGTCAATATTAAAAAAAGATAGCTAACCAAAACGTAAACACAAATTATTGGTATTCAATTCGTTTATAGTACTGTTTTAGGCGGTACAAATGAAAACTAATTTTTCCGTTTGATTTTGTCTCTTTCACTCCTCGTCATAAAGAGTGTTGATTTCTACCAGGGTAAAGTTGTAGATAATATTAAAACAAACCTTTTTTTTTTATTTACCATTTTTATATAAAATCAGTTTCTCATGAGCTAAGCTCACAAAATTGATTTGAAGCGGCTAAAAACGTCCAAATTACTCTACAGGTTTTGATTTTAGACAACAATTTTGAATAAAAAAGTTGTAGAGAATGATGACAAAACTTTTCTCTGCTAAACTAAATTTTAACTTTAGAGTGTTGATTTCTACCAGGGTAAAACTTCGCAAAACAATAGATTATTATACCACTTAGAGCAAGCAAATTAAAATAAGTTTCTTATCGTAGTAATTATCGAGTAATAGAGTTACTGCTATTTCATCAGTATGATAGTGCAATAGTGGTTAATATTCCGAACCCCCCTAAACCTATAATAATGTTTATGCATTTATGTACTTGAAGCGATTATATTTTTTAATTCAAAAAAACATGATGTTAAAAAATAATTCACTAAATAACGATTTTCTTTCGACGTTAATATTTCTAGTCAAATTGATTAAATCGCTTTGGGATTTACAAGAAGCACACCAGGATGTAGGTTCTGAATGTGGCTCAAACTCCTGAATGCACTTTCTTTTTATAAATAATGAGTGTCACAGGGTTTCTCTGAATGGGCTCTAGTTTTTGAGCTAAAGACCATACAATTATTGAATTTTCATTATTTTTGCTATCTACATGGTTTGCAACATGAAACTACTTAATTTTAGTCTGATACAAAAACAGTACGTATTACATTACTTTGCTTATTTTCTCTATAAATGTATATTAACTACTAATGATAACTGTACTTATTTACGCATATTAATCTTATTTTTATAAATAAATATTAAATGTACAAAAAATAAAAATGTTACCTTAACACCTTAATATCGACTAAAAAAACTTTAATCTCTTTTATATGGATTTGCAAAACATTTATAGGTTTCTTTAATTTTCTAATAATTATTGATAAATGATGGTCCTTTTCTATTCAAGAAACAAGATTCTTGAACTGTTTGTAAGTATTGTGTTTTTTTTAAAAGTTTCTTTGGTCGATATTGATATAAAAATTATTTTTTTCTAAATAAAATATTTATTTATTTAATTTTCAACATAAAAATAAGATTAATATGAGTAAATAAGTACATTTTTAAGCGCAAAATTTGCTAGTCTTCGCGGGCAGAACGCGAAATATGCTAGTCTTTGCGGCAGAATCTGAAATGTGCTAGTCTTCGCGGTAGAATCTGAAATACACTAGTCTTCGCGGGAAGAAAGCGAAATGTGCTAATCTTCGCGGGGGATTTGAAATGTGCTAGTCTTCGTACGGAGCGACGATATTTACAAACAAAAATACATAAACTATTATTTTTATTGTTTATATTATTACATTTTATGTGGATAATGTCTGATATCATACATTTTTTATAGTTGGAATAATAATTTTAAATTTTTGTTTTTGCTCGATCAAAATAATGAAAAAGACTTGTTTTTGTGTTGTGAAACTACTGCTTCCATTTACTAATAAAGTACAGCCTAAAGAGGTTGTTAACCTAGCCAACGAAATGTTGCTGAATATTTGAAATCTTGCTTTTTTATTTCTTTTCATACCCTCAATCATATCGACATTATTTACTATATGTTAGCAATTAGGAGTTGAATACTAAATTGATAATCAATGATCTTATCAATGATCTATAATATATACGGTATATGTAAAATGAGTTTGTAAAATTTCTTTAAAATTTAACAATTAGTGTTTCAGATACTTATAATGAAAAATTTAAGTATTTATAAAAATGTCTTATTGAGTTTCATTATGTTATTTTTGTTTAGTTAAACTTTTCCTGTATAAAATTGTTCGAGTACAACAATTATAGTTAAAATATCTAAGGTTAAAAATTGAATTACAAACCTGGAATAAAATTTTTCCATCACAGTCGAATACAAATACACAACATTGCCCATTATCTGCAATCAAAATGTGTCCATAACTTCTATCTACTGCTACGTCAATAGGTTCCTGTTCATAAAATTTAATATAAAAGAAATTTAAAAATTTAACTTTTATCGAATGATTATATACTTACTTGAAAAGTATTGTGTGTAAAAGATCGAATTGTATCTCCAAGCGTTGTCATTTCAGTCACTGTTTTTGTTCTCCAATTAACAATTACTAAGCCTTGCTCAGAAACAGCAATACCTGTACAACTTCGTCCTTCCAACCCATCATTAGTAATATGCCTTTGAAACTCTAAACTATCATCAAGTACCTACACACATTACCATGAGAAAGTTTTACTTATAAATAATATTATTTATAATATTCAATATACCTTTATTCGTGAATTTCCAGTATCTACAATGTATATTATTCCATTATCATCAACAGCCACAGCAACTGGTTGATGAAATTCATCTTTACCAGAACCCCGGTGGCCATAAATTTTTATTGGTTCATTGTGCTCAGTTGCATCAAAGAATAACGGATAATCTTTAATAGGCCTTTCAAAAACTGATACTCGTAAAGCGTAACGACCAGCTACGGTTGGTCTAAACGTAATTTCATATGTACCATTTTCAAGGTCTATAACTTTTGTTTGGACAGAAGCATGTTGCATTTGTAACTGAGTATTATCAGCTAATGTTAGTTCTGCCCCAATAGGATCTCCGCCTGTACTCCGTGGATGACCATGGTAGTCGACAGTCTCTAATAGAACAGTGCTTTGTAACTTTAATACAGCTGTATCTTTCAATTTGGCTCGACATAAACCTTAAAAATAGATTAACCGTTAATACATTATATTATCAGACAAGTAATTTAAAATTTAACATCGTTTTAGTAAGTAAGCATAATTTGTACCAAAAAATAAATTATATATGTCGAATATTAGTTGTATAGGCCGTATATTTGTATTTGGGATTTATCTATTTACAGCCTATTTCTCCAATAAATCCCGACCAAACCCCAAAAAATTGATTTAGGAATAAAACACAATCATTTGTTTAGCTTCTGTAGGTAAGATTATTTTTCCCCAGTGAATACAAAATCGTGCATTTCGAGCGTCTGCCGTCTAGCGAAGTTTCCCACAGTAGTGTGAGAAAGGGAACATATAGTCTCCAGTTAGGACGACTTCATATACCCGATTTCATCCACTTTTCATGCAAAAAGGTACTATTTTTCAATACATTCATGACACAGGCCTTTTCTTATGCCTAAAAGGTGTGTAGAAAATCACGCATTTCAATTGTGTTTTCAAAAAAATTGAATATGTAATATTACACACCTAAGCAAGTAAAATAGAAAATGTCTTAGATCACATATAATGTAGGTTGACAAACATGTGATCTGAGACTTTCTGTTTTACTAACTGAGGTGTGTCTACTTAGTATTTTTCTACTCGACGGCGTCGGAAAGCGGCAACTTCGTGTTGCGTAGAGGCCAGGAATTTTGCGCTTTACGGTCGGAGAGCAGAAAAATGGTATTCACACCTAGGTATGTATAATATACTATTTTCCATCTCTACGTATCAAATTTACACTCGCTGCGCTCGTGCGCTAACCTCGCGGTGCAATAGTGGCCTGCTCGGTCACGGATATGCGTGACGGCGAGCTTAGATAGGCCGTGCTATAAAATTCTGTACGATACTCGTGTCTTGAGTAACCCATTATTGCACGGCGTAAGATTAGCGCCCGAGCGCAGCGAGGCTACTTAAGACACGTATCGTAATGTACTAATTTTATAGCAGAGTTACCTAAGTCCGCAGTTAGGTTATGCCTATCCGTGACTTAATTAGTCGATTATTGCACCATCTTTATTGCACTTGCTACGCACTTGCTGCATGTGCTAACCTCACGGTGCAAAAATGTACTACTCAAGGTACGAATGGGCGTGACAGCGGACTTAGGTAAATGTGCTATAAAATAGTATACAATACTTATGACTCAAGTTACCTAATGCACGACATGAATTATCGCCCTCGCTGCACTCGCGCGCTTATGTCACACGTATCGTAGTATACTATTATTATCTATAATTATTGTTTCTAACACTTTTGTGTTAACTAAAATCTTGTTATAGTAATTTGTCGGGAATTGATTGTACATGAAAATGTTAAACGTCAAAAAGTTTTATCGTAACTACAACTTTTACATTTAATATATTCGTGTAAAGTTAAATTCTGTCAAGTTACAGTCGAAGATTGACCATTTTCTTTATATTTAGGCATTTAAATTAGTTTTTGTACATCTAACTAGTCAGGAATTGATTTTACATGAAAATGTTAACTGAGAGAAACTCTTACTATAATCCACAACTATTACATTCAACATATTTGTCTAAAGGTAAATCCTATCAAGTTATAGTTGAAAACCGTCTATTGTTTGTTTTTAGCTGTTTGGGCTATTATTTAAAAAAAATTGCTCACAGAAGAAAATGTTGAATATAAAAAAGTTGCGTATTGATTAGTTTTCGTAGTTGCATGTGTGAAAATTACCTATAAACAAAATGAATTTTCGATGCATTATATTAAAAAATCAATTTTTTCAAAATTTTTAACGGATCACTCTCGAAATAGGACTGTCACTTATGTATGATTAAACAAAGGTATATTATCATTTGATAATGTAAACATAAAGTTCCATACATACGTACATACATATATCATGAGGAACACTTAAAGTGGACTCATTTGTTATGGAAAACAGTTTTTATACTCTAAATTATCGATTTTTGAAGTGTTACAATTTTCGCTTTAGTGAAAATATAAGGCTTTTCTGAGAAGCGCCTTGCCTAAAAATCACCTATGCAATTAACTATCTATCAAATCATGTATTAACATAAAAAATAGGACTAGTTTAGAGTAAGACTTGCTGAGATAGACAGGTGAAATTACTGCTTCGTTTTTTTTGCTTTGTTTTAATCCCACCTTTATATTTTTTCTTAATGATGCATACTACGGAATATTAGTCATGTATAAAATATGTTATGCTAAAGCTCTCAATAAATGTTGATATTTCTATTGAGAGAAGATTCTAATTTTGCATCATTGATCTTTTCAATTTAAAAAAAAATAGTATATTACGCAACTAGTGCGCAAAGTAGGTGATTCACGCACGGGTCTCGCTGCGCTCGGGCGACAAATAAGACAAACAAATGTTTTACGCACCCTCAGATCTGAGTGTGTAAATCTATTGCTTTGCGCACTGAAAACAAGCATGAGAAGCAGTGTTTTGCGCACGCTGTGTTAAAAAAATAATTATAAGATACCTGGTAAGGTAGTGCTAGATCTTATTCTTCCAAATATATTGAGTGCTTGTTCTAAATTTGTATGAGCATCATTATGATTAAATTCAGAGGTGATGAAGGCATTTTCTCTAGGTTCACTTAGCGCTACTGCAGCGTCTAATTGGTCAGATAAGCTGCTAATTCTTTGAGTTATGTTTCGTACTTCAACCTTGAATAGAAAATTATTATTATTATTATTATTATTATTATTATTATTATTATTATTATTAAAAAAGATTGATTGAAAATGAAAACAAGAAATCACCTGATATTGTAAACCTTCACATTCTCTTTCAACTTTATTTTTCTCAGCTTCAATAAGTGTATGTTGTTCTTCAAGAACATGTTTTTTATCTCTAGCTGCTGCAGTAACAGCAGCATGGAGTTCAGCTTTTCGCCTCTCTACTTTGGCAATAATGTTGTCAAATTCATTATCAACTACTTCTAAACATTTTTGCTTAGCTGTTTCAAGCCTTTGTAATTCTGTACTTACAGATTCTTGTGCTTGAGTTAACTTGGAAAATAAATTTATGAAAAATAAAGTTTTGCAGCCAATAATTACATTTAATTTGACATAAGAGTTAAAACTTACCTTAGATATACATTCATTTGCTTTATACAACAATATCTCTGACATGCGTTTTATGGCAATACTAAATGGAATTATGGTATGTTCTGTGCATCCAGGTGATGTATCTGTATGATTACCTCCAGTACAAAGTGTACAAAAGACTGTATCACAAGTTTCACAAAATAACAATTCCTGGTTGTTATGTACCGAACACTTTGGAATAACCTATAAAATTTTTGAAAATTTCATTTTTCTATGTTTGAATAATGTAATTTGTATAAAGGATGATTTTCAATCTTCTTTGATTATATATTTCACAGATTTAAAATTTTTCTAGGCTCTACTTGATGCTAAATCATAAGAGTTTGTTTTATAAGTAGATACATAATGCATACTTCTCTACGCTGTCTGGACATTAAATCCAATAATTGATTAACAAGAAAGCTAGGTGGTAATGCTGGTACTCCACCTCTGGGAATATTGATTAATTCCCTGCAAATTGGACATCGAAAAGATCCAGCTTCACGGGCTGGTGCAGCTGCGATTCTTGTAAGACAATGTAAACAAACCTTTAAAAATAAAACATTATAAAGTTATTTAATTTTGATAGTATAAAATCTACGAACGATTATTTAAATCAGACAGCATGATAAAAAATATATGCTATTATACTAAAATATTTCTTTATATAAATATACAAATATCATAGGATGTCTAATTAAAGTACATGTATAATATTTAATTGAACAACATTGAATATTCTTACAAGATATCAGAATGAAGACAGTACAAAAGTATCAAGATGGAAAAAAGCATATTTTACTCACTGTGTGGGAGCATGGTAGTAGCTTTGGAGTATGTTCACTGCCATCATATACACAGAGACAGGTACCGCATGTTAAAAAACTATCATTGAAATCCTCGTAATCAATGCTTACTGTTTCTACGAGCATTGAGCTCATACTGACCATCCTCTCCCCCAAACGTGTCCTAAAAAATGTTATAATTCTTAATAAAATAACTTTTTAATTTTGAATGTGTATAAATGGAATTTTTAAAAATATATTAAAAGTTTGACTAATTAATAGTTTCCTATACTTATATTCTTATTGTTAAAATAAAAACAATACTAATTTTCAAATGATTATTATACATGATTTTAAATGTAATCACTTGCATTTAGTCTATTAATAAACATTTGCAAGCTTTTTAGCCAAGAGTTAACAAAACATGTAAAAAAAAAGTTCTTTAAAGATGATTGCTTGCAAATATTTCTTCTTTGAATATAACATAAAGCTTCATTTGCATATCCTGTTGAATATGTTTTGAATTGAACAAATATCACGGTCGGTACGTGCTGTGTCGCTGTTTTGTGTAGTGTCGTTATATGGCGGGGAAGCGTATCAGAACAATAGACATGAGGCTAAAAGAGCTAAGAAATAAGAAGAATCTAAGCTTATATAGACTAGATGGACTGTAGAGAAGAATAAAGATAGTGAGCAAGAAAGAGAATAAGAGAGAAAAGAGAAAGAAAGGAGATACGAGTGTAAATTCCGGGAAATTCTAAACTTACTGTATAGCCAAGCGAAGAGCCTCCATAGCGAAGGATAGTAAAATTTCGCAAATATCGCGATTTCCCGAGCCTCAGGCAGCTTCACACTCGTCGAGGACAAAGAGAATCGGGAGACTCAATTAGTGCAGGATTGAGAAGTAGTCAGGTAATCGGAAAAAATTCCGTACGTTTATAAGCAGTGTGTGTATAAATGCTTGTGCCGAGTGCAGAAAGCGTGGGAGCAGAGGAGGTGGTACGAAAGAGGCTCGGAGGAGAACTAGCTTGTGCACAAGCAGTTGGAAGGCTCACTGCCATAGTCAGTGTCGCACATCATCGTGCTTGCAGCCTTTCATGCGCTCTCTGCCTCTGCATATCTCTCTCGTTTCTCTTCTCTCTTTCTCTCTCTCTCGCTCTCTGCCTCCGTCGACTTGCACTAGGCCCGCGTCCGCGAGCCTCGCGTGCTTGACTCCGACAGCTCCGTTCCCTGCAGCTGCTGATTCCGTGCGGTTCTCGGGAGCCAGTTACCAGCCCCGACCCCCGATTCGAGTCTCGAGAGCCCGCGAGCGGCGCGACGTGCTACGGGACGGTGCGAGCTGCGAGACGCGCGAGCGACACGCGAGTATATAGGCATACACAGCCCGCGAGGCAACGGCTGCGAGCGACCCCCACCTCCGCGCGCGCACTCGCGAACGCACACAGGGGCACAGCTGACTTGGCGCGACGTTCCCTCTCATGGCAGCTATTGCCGTCGGCTTCCTCGCGAGTCGCGGCCGGCTACAGCAGCCAGCGACGTATGCGCGTACTAGTCGCTACCAGACTGTACCGCCAGCTCAGTGGGCGGCATTCCACTTACATGAAGGGGCAGCAGCTCATGAAGAAGTTTGCAGCGGCCTGGCAACTGCGGCGGACGACGGGCGGCGAGCGGCGACACGGACACACTGGGAAGCTCACGGGGGTAGGCTGGCCGCCGCGGGCTGGGAGCGATGGCACATTGCTGACTAACGGACAGCCGAGGGGCCGATATCGGTCTCGGGAGCTGGCGAGTTGGCGCCTGGTTTGCTGATCTGCTGCGCGCGCGCCAGCTGATGCTCGAACGGCTGCGGCTCCTGGCTACTCACTGCCGCCGTCTAAGTACTCCTGATGCTCGCGAGTCGCGCACCTACACGCGCTGCGGATCACACCGGATTTGGGTCACTTGTGCTGCTTAATCCGAGCCTCTCTTATCGCGCACGCGCCGACCACCCCTGTGTATTTTCAATCTCCCTACCTTACCTCTCGAGGTACTTGCTCATTAACTGCTCGTCGCGCGATTTCTTTTATGTTGACGTTATATATCGTTGAAGAATGTTTAAAGCAAATCACATTTTAGATTTCCTTATGCTAATTTAGCTTTGATGCTCCAACGTATACTTGGTAGATTTGAGAGCTGTTATAAAGAAAGGCGAAAGGCGGCGAAGAAGGAGGAAAAATGTGCGACGACTATTAAATAATTTTTCTAGCTAAATGTAATATTGGGTTATTTGACTTTGACAAGTATTTATCTGGTATTGATTCAAGGAGCTGCCTTTTATGGACTTATCTGTTCGCAGTCATATGGGCCAATCCAATAATTATTTTATACAATTGGGTTTCGATCGACATATCGCTTGTACATACAGATGTCGCTAACCGAGACAGGAGCAAGGTCGAATGTTTTCATTCTTGCCGAATTCAATACAAACACACAACTTTAGTAATAACAGGATTATATATAGATAACTGCTTAACGCACATACTTATTTATTAAATCATAATTATTGTCATTGAGATACAAATAAATTCCATTAAAGTGTACCGCTTATTTGGAAGCTTCTTGGGCGGTAACTGAACGAATCCAGTCAATGTAGCTGAATACTCTAGTATGAACATCAGGATATCCTTGAGCGCAAGGCGACCCCCACGATGCTATTCCGATTTGAATGCCAGCTACTACGAGTGGACTACCGGCATCTCCCTATGTTTAACACATCAAATTGCTCGGTTTACTCGCCCTACGTATTTAGCTATTGATAAAATAATCCAGAAAAGTGCTTACGTAACAGAGGCCCTGAGCTTCGCCAGCCAATGTACAGAGGTTGCGGGAGGTGACACTAGGAAATATTTTGCGACATTCGTTCAAGCTGATGATGGGCAGCAGAATAGCTTTGAGGGTGAAACTTTTTGGGCCATCCTTCTTTAAAGAGAAGGAAAATAAATGTTGAATTTCAGCTGTATGTATTAGAGACGCAGCGTGTCAGAAGTAAAACTCAGCGCATTACCTTGGAACTGCCCCAGCCGGTGAAAATAGCTGTAGTATTACCGTCATCGATGTTTAGAAGGGGAAGCTGCACGGGAGCAATGGTCTCGGTGTAATTGACTCGAGTAGCCAGTTGAAGGAGTGCCAAATCGTCGTGATGCTCGCCCTTGGTGTAGCTTGGATGTAAGCGAACATCCGAGGCATGAAAGGCAACTCCGCCAAAGATAAGGTTTTTGCTACCAAGGACAATAATGAAGCTCGATAGCTCGTACTTGACGATGCAATGGGCGGCCGTTAAAATCCAGCGGCGATTAATCAGGGAACCTCCGCACTTGTGATCACCATGGACTCGTAGTGATGCCTGATACGGGTACACTTTATTGCCTGTTTCCTCGCCGCCAACAATTCTTTCTCCGATTCTTCCTACCCTTGTCTGTTGCTTCTCCTCTGTGGTAAATAAATTTTTATTTAGTATATTTATATCAGAAAAATTTTTTTAAACTATATACAAGCCCAGAGCGCTAATGGTACGAAACAAAGTTACCAGACGAGGCGCAGAGAAGTGGCCAAGTACAGAAAATAAGCAAGAGCGCGCGATAACACATGATCGATGATTCTCGGTAGACAGTTGCAGACCTTGCCACCTTGCCATTTATTCAAACCATTATCAGCTGACATTTGCACAAGATTCTACTCCTCCAATGTCACTTACACTGCATGATCTTACCTTGCTAAACCTTTATCGGTCATTGCTACTTCTGCCTTTAAAAACATCTTCAATTCTTAAAATTCCTAACGAACCTTGCTAATTGATAATAATAAACTTTTATTGCTACTAATAAGTAGATATTAGCTTATCGCATCTCTTTCACCAGTTGAGTTATTCTCTTATCATCCATAGTTGAAAATTAACAAAGTCATATTTTCTTTTTATTTAAAATACACTAATTTGATGTTGTAATCTAACAAACACCACCAAACTATTAATGATGTCTTATTTCTATATTTAAGATTCTTTCATAAAAGACCGTTCGCCAAAATTAATTATTTAAAGGCTATTTGGAGAGAGTAAAAACATTTCATTAAAAAAATTAATCGAGGTGTTGTATTTGGGATCTCCGTAATTTCTGAAATAAAAATATTTGCAAAGTTGCGAGCTAAATGCACGGGACATTACTTAACGACATAATAATAACACGAATTTGAGACTTGACAGCTTAGGTGAAATGATAGGACCATTTTAACGAAATTATGGGTTTCATTTGTAGGTACCAGAAATCTATCTTTAAAATTTTGTTGGAATTCATTTCCCAAAGGTAGGCTGTACTGTAAGTATTTTTATTATTTCTTAAACATTATTATTATTATTATTCTGATAAAATTTAATTTCAAATTAGTTAATAGTACATTTCGACACTGGATTTTAACTCGCTTCGCTCGTGCAAAAAGTCACATGAGCAAAATAATCGACTTTTGCACGAGTTTCAAACAGTATTTTATACCACGAGCACCGTAAAATTTATACCAAAGTTGTGATTTTTAGTATAAGAGTGTTATAAAATATATAAAATTTATTTGTATATATTTTTAATTTACCTTTCGTAGATTATTTGCTTATGATTGCTACTATTTTAGTAAATAATTCACAATTCATTCAATCCAATCTGTTAAAAATTTACATCAAATTGTTTTCTATTGGAATTATGGGAAGTAGGTTTTGGTTTTGTACGTGTGTGAGTGTCTGATTGTATTACAATAAGGGTTTGTTACATATTTAGTTCTTGAAAGTGTGACGTACGTGGATAGGCTTTCATATGTAACTTTATTTAATGTTGTTAGTAAAGAATTTCGTGGTAATATTAAATTGTTTTCTAAGAGGTGTTATTGATGTTTGCATATATATATCAATATTTTCTTATAGAAGTTTTTTTATCTAATAGAGCAAGCACCCTGATACATTTTTTAGTTTCAATCTTGCGTTCATATTCGATTAATAATATATGTTTATTAAAAGAAACCTGCACTTGTAAATCATGTAGTAATTCAATTTTTAGATTGCGTAGAGTCTAGAATACATCTGATATTGACCTCCCTATAGCTTTGATAGTTTTTATACGTATTTAAAGAAAACATGAGGATCTCGCATGTTGTTAAATGATTGATAATATTCTCTTAACAGCGTGTTTTTGTACATGTAAAGAATATCTCTATATCTGTTTACGTAAAATAAATAGGTATATATATATCAATAAAAAGATATAAATAACCACGCATTTATTAATATTAGCTATTGGTCACGTCTACATACCACCGTTTTCGTTGTTTATAATTACTAGCTACATTCAATGCACTTAGTAGGTACTACTATTTTTTTTCTGAGATTCTACAGTGTGCCTCATTTCAAAAGTTGCGCCTACATAATTCTTCAGAAAAGCATTTTATGGAAAAATGGTCCAAACAAAAGTTGTAGGATTTGATGGGAGAAATCACGTAATCATTCTTACCTTGACCTCATTTTGTGAAGATTATTTGAAGGTAAACTTGATCCCATTAAAGAAACTATTTCTCTTCTTTAACGCAGAATTAAAAAGAACGAGACATTCTACGTTTAAATATACTCTTATGTTTTTGGTATAACTTACACTAAAAGTCAATTATCACCAAACCCTACAACTTTTATTTTGCATTAAATGCTTTCCTGGAGAATTATTTAGGTGCCAATTTTAAAATGAGACGTCCTGCATATCAAAATGATGAAATTTGTTGGTTTCAATTCCAAATGTTATTTTAGTCAGTTCAAATTATAAAATAATAACGTAATTTTGATAAATACAATAATGAAATTCTTTTTATATTATTTTAATTAGGTATATCCAGATTCAAATACCTTAATTCCAGAATGACTTTTAACATTCGAATATATTACATTTTTGCGCTTATTATTCTACATTATTATATACCTATTAAATGAGTTAAAAACAACGAATCAAAGCAGTCTTTTTGTGATGATAGTTTCATCCATCACTCTTTAAAAAGGGAATATAATATTCAAGAAAAAAGACCATTCAGAATTATATAATATTTTGAATGTAAACAAAATAGATTATGTCACAAAGAATGATACTGGGATGATTGATATGAAATGTCTAAATAAAGGAAATGAGACAAGCTGAAAAAATGAATTTGATAAAATTGATTGGAGTAATGCAAATATAACAAATTTATTTATTTATATACTTAATTATTTATCGGGCAGAACGCTCTTAAGAGACAACATAAATATAAATATAATAGTTAGCAGTAAAAGATCTGATAGAAATTTTATGCGGAAGTAAGTTAAAGAAACGTTTTTTTTCTATTTATAGTAGAGAAAAAGCTAAAACAGGTAATGAAAAAAGATTATTTAAAAAAAACTCACAGAAAAAATAAAAATTACATTAAAAGGTATACGTCGGATCCCCTTTTTACTCCCTCTGGTTTTATATCTCTTCTGGACTCACGGGACCAGAGTTTACCATTTGAGTCTCACTATGTAGCGTACGTGTTTATTTGAAATCAACTAACAGCCAATACTAGATCTTAGTTCGCGATATCTATACACATAACTTTATATATGTCAATTATGATGGCTGGTGATAATATTGAAAACATTGTTGATAATCTTAATGCTATAAAATACATAATACTACTAATGCATATATGTTCTACTGCAAACTAGTAGATGAACTCAAAAATGCATGTTTAGAAGTATTTTAAGCACACAATTTTTTAATCTTTACAAAATTAGTACATGATATCATAGATGAGATCTCACCTTACATCTCAGCAGAGAATGATGCCACGTTTAGCTACTAATTTGACGAAAACTCAATGTCGGCATGCGTGAGATAAGGATATGCTCGGTAAATAAATTATTAATAAATGGTGGAAAATTAAAATAATTGAAGGTTTTAACGAGGTAGAGCGAGGACAACGAGGAATGGTCGGAGTTTGTGGCTCAATGAAAGTATCAAGATTCTCGTGATGAGAATTTCTCGTCCGATCCCTACGACTCTGAAATTGTTTTTAGTTCTGCCTCCAACAAGGGAATGGGGGACTCCGTATGCTAAAAATTGGCAAAGTAGCTTCGGCGGGTCTCGGTAAGATCCTTTTTGAGAAGCTAGCAGAACTTCTACGCTAGGAGGTCCTTCTCCATTGGAACGTGGAGAGTGAGACTGCTCCGAAATTTCGTAGAATAGCTCGCGAAGGCGAGAAAGGGCGAGTTTTTCGCGATAGCTGATTAGGTGTCACAAAGGCAACAGCAAGATTAGCGGTGAGGTTACTAATTCTGATTGAAAATCCCGCTTCTTCGACATCGTGAGTTTTCGCGAAGCCCACAAGATGCTTCGACACTCAAAATTTACTGAGAAAAAGCGGTCGTCATCCTCAGTAACTTAAAAAAATTGTAAATTTTATTTTAATTTATTACGCTAACGTTACATAAGTCAAATTTTACTATATCGCTGGCTGAGGGGAAGAAGACACTAACTCGGGCGAGCGCGTAGGACAGTACTAAGTCGGCCGAGATCGTAAGAAAGTCCTAACTCGGGCGCTCGCCTTTAGATTTTTGCGGTTGACTGTACTAATATTATTTCGCAGATAAATTTCGTACAAATCAACTTCTAGTGCAAATCAGAGGATACCTAGCGAATTTTTTGATCCGCTGAACTTGATTTTGGAGTCTACTTTTCTGTACAACAATAAGTTCATGGGCGGGAGACATTTTCCATGATAATAATTCGCTAAATCTGAGGATTTCCAGGGCGTACCTTTTCGAGTTAAAAAAGAGACTTAGGATATTAATATAATAATTAAACATAAACATTTGGTTTTTTATTAAAACATCTTATTAGGGTTAATTTTGACGAAAAACTGTTATTAGAGCATTAAAATCATCGTACAAGCCGTCTTAAAAAAAATGTATTGGTGTATATAGTTATTTAAAAACTATTATATATTAATAATATTACAAATTATATAACAGGAGCAATTTATAGATTAGCTGCAGCTTCCTCAGTCTAATTCTCATGTTGTACTGTCATACAATAAATTACAACAATTCAAGCAAATTAAAATTAATATAGGAAATTTTATAATAAATGTTTTGAGGCATGTAGTTATAAATTCAAAATGAAATTTATGATGAAATGACTACACTGCTAAATTTAGAATTTAATAAGCAGCTCTCAATGCTGAGTTAATTATTTATTGTGAAGAACGATGAAACAATTACTGTAAAACAAATTAATGTGAATAAATAAAATTTAATTCAATTACGAATATTTGTTGAAATATATATTAATAACATATATACAAGTGTGTGTGCGCATATATATTTGATACTCGAAAAGTATAACGAATTTTATCAGACTTTATTAGATTCAATATACACAATTATTATAATTTTCTTTTATAAAATATAGTTTATTAGCATCTATTAATGTAAACAATCATGTACCGTTTATTAGAGTAGATTATATTATTAATTTGCTTGAATTGTCGCAATTTATTGTATGACAATTGTCACGTGTGAAGGGGTTGGGTTTGTTTCTCGTGGCCAGTTCGGGTGATGAGCCCAGAAAGGTGCATAATGAAGTAATTTTACAGTAATTTAGAAACACTTATTTTATTAAGATCGATACTAGCGAGTGAGAGAGAGAGGGAGAGAGAATCGCTTCTAACGCGGCGCGGTAAATTTGTATATTGGTAGCGGACTTGGTGGCTTGGTTGGTAGGTTGATCGTTGTTGCTTCCTCTCGTCCAATGGCAGCGTCCTAGCCTCGTTGTCTGTCTTTAGCTAGTCCTCGTCTCGTCGTGTGCTTCGGCTTTTATAGTAGAAACCACCTCAGTCTCCTCTTAGCTACGAAATTTCTATGTCGGCCTTTTCGTGTCCGAACGAGTTGCCGCGCGATTTTGCGCGTCTCATGATTATTGCTAACTCGCGGCTATCGCCGCGGCGTGCTGCTTCGTTTTCGAGCTTCGACTATGTTTGGAATGCTATATCATACGTAACACAATACAACATGCGAATTAGCCTGAGGAAGCTGCAGCTAATCTATAAATTGCTCCTGTTAGATAATTTGTAATATTATTAATATATAATAGTTTTTAAATAACTATATACACCAATACACTTTTTTTAAGACGGCTTGTACGATGATTTTAATGCTCTAATAACAGTTTTTCGTCAAAATTAACCCTAATAAGATGTTTTAATAAAAAACCAAATGTTTATATTTAATTATTATATTAATATCCTAAGTCTCTTTTTTGACTAGCGGACGCCCCGGAAATCCTTAGATTTAGCGTATTATTAACGTGAAAAATGTCTCCCGCTGATGAACTTATTGTTGTACAGAAAAGTAGACTCCCAAATCAAGTTCAACGGATAAAAAATCCGCTAGGTATCCTCTGATTTGCACTAGAAATTGATTTGTACGAAATTTGTCTGCGAAATAATATTAGTACAGTCAACCGCAAAAATCTAAAGGCTAGCGCCCGAGTTAGTACTGTTTTACGCGCTCGTCCGAGTTAGGACTGTCTTAAGCGCTCGCCCGAGTTAGTGTCTTCTTCCCCTCAGCCAACGATAAAGGCACGTTTAATTTGTTAAATGAATAAATAATAGTCTACGTATAAACGATCAATTTTGTAAATAATTTTCTCGAATTCAGTGATGATTTAAGCTCTGAAATTTTAATATGTTGTAATTAAAAACTTCTGATAAATGAATAAAACTAAGGCGTCAATTTTATTTATATTTCATGCATTTCCGTTGCTAAACTTCAAACTTCCATAACACAGGCCCACGAAAAAAGTATGGTGCGCCGGAGACCAGACCACATTTACTATATGTATTTTGGTCCTCTGAATCCGAATCTGAGATCCGTTTGACCCGGTCAGGTCAGGCTCAAGGTCAGGCCAAGGTCGAATCCAGAAAATCCATTACAAAGTAAATCAGCCCATTTACATGGTTTTGGGCCCGCTGAATCCGAATCTGAGGTCCGTTTAACCCGGTCAGGTCAGGGTTAAGGTCAGGCCAAGGTCGAATTGAGAAAATACATTGCAAACAAAGGAAACCAGCATATTTGTCGAATCGAGCGAGCGCGCCGAAGGCTCTTATGCTTATATCGAGAGTCTCGTTCGAGAAGATCACTAGGTAGTACCGCCTGCGTACGTAGATGTCACCACAAAATTCAGCTTACTTTATCCCCACTTTTTCAACATGCGGCGCTGCCCTTCGGTCTACCGTTCGTGTCTACCGTTCGCGCCCCGCGCTCCTCATAAAGTTTAAAGTTACGTAACCCTGTCTTTGAGGGTAGGGATGTTAAATTTTATATTAAAATTTAGATTTTTTGATTGGGGAGTGATTTTTTAGCATCTCGTTCTCGAAATCACTAGGTAGATGTTTAGAGTAAATTTTATAGAAGATCACTCCTTTTATTTATTTAACATTTCCTTTTTATATGGGCAATAGTCTTACAAAATTCTTAAAGCTACGTTTATCATTAACATAAATAAAATGTCATTTTTTATAATCATAACACAACCTCTTAGTGTTCGCAAAATAGAAAATTAAACATTAATAGTTGAACTCAACTAATCTTTGATTCATAATACTTTGGTCTGTAATACATTGAACATAACTAATATTTTCTTGTAAAATAACTGCTCTCGCAAAATCTTCTTTATTTTTAGCAATCGGATGATTATAAAATCTATTAAAGACCTCTGACTATTCTGACCACCCTGCTAGACGTTTTATAATGCTAATGTCGACGCCTTTTTTCAACGCAGCCGACCTAGTAGCATGACGCAAACTATGAGGTGCGTATTCATTGCCCACACCGCATTTGGTGAGAATCCACCTACTTAGCGTGTCCTTAGACGCCTTCCTATAAGGAGGTCTTGTTGTAATAATTAATTCCTCACAACTACCTCCTCCGTAACTTTTAAATACCTTTCTAATGTTCCAACTACACATAACTCCGGTTTTTGTGTAAATCTTGGTAAAATTAACAGTGGTTGGAAAGCTCCCTGACGAATTGATTTTATCCTCTGCGTTATTTTAATTTCCAAACCTTGATTTGTCTTCTCAGTATTATCTATTTTGATAAATGCAATCGTTTGCTTCCGGTGAGCCGTCACCAAAACCAAAAGCACGACCAGTTTTTCCGATAAGTCCGCGAACGTTAATTTTTCTAACGGAAGTAATCCTACTAACCTCGAAATAATTGGGTCCATGTCATAAATCTTGTCGGACTTTAGCCTTTGAGGTCTGTTATTAAAAACACCTTTCAACAGTTTACATACTAATGGATTTTTTCCAACTTCTCCAATAATAAGCTAACGCCGACTTGTATGCATTGATCGTCCCAAACGACGCTCATTTTTCATAATTATTAGACAACCAAGCTATTACAGACTCTATTTTCGGATTGAAGATATCGAATCCCTTGTTCTGACAATAATACGTGTACTCTAAAATCGGCTTTGAGTATTGCTTCCGTCTGGCCTCCGATATGGACTTAATCAATGATTCTATGGCTCCTGGGTCTATGCCTTTTCTGCTAAGGGCCTCCCAGATAACGTCCCTGCCATTAGCCACATCTTTGAAGCCAGTGGGTGCTTGGCGTCCCTAGAAGGTGAAATCAATAACTCGTTACTGGGTCTAAAATAAATTGGGTGCCCTCACAACATATCCGTCCAAAGCGGGTACTATGGCTGAGATGGCCAATAAGGTGCCACCACAATACCCTTCGCAAAATCATTTTTTATTTTCTTTAATACTCGTAACATCAACGAAAATGATGGGAATGCATAAAACTTAAAATCCGTCCATTTTAGTGTGGACGCATCTACACAAAATGTGTTGACCTCTCGTTGCCAAGAACAAAGTCTCGCACATTTCTTGTCAATATTATTAGCAAACAAGTCAATATCAATGCTTCCAAATTCTTTGATAATTCGCAAAAACGCCCAACGCGCTAGCTCCCATTCGGTATCCAAATTGTTCATTCTCGAGGCTTGATCCGCCTCTACGTTATCGACTGACGCTATATTCGAAGCAAAAATCCACAAATTTCCTGGCAGAATTTCCAAATCATTCTAGTTACCGTATTTATCTTAGGAAACTGAACGTCCCCTAGACGGTTTACATAGGATACCGCGGTTGTATTATCAATTCGTAACAGAATCTCCGCATCGCGCTTATCCCTTGCGAAACAAATCAATGCATTAAACGCTGCCAATAATTCAAAATAATTAATATGATATTCTAATTCTACATTTGACCAATTTGCATAGACAACTTCGTCATTACAAGCTGCGCCCCATCCAGTTCTCGACGCGTCAAAATCAGAATCCAGCAACAGTGGTACACATACTATATCATCATAATTAACGTTATTTTTCTTTAACTTTAAATATTTCACTCTTTCTAAATTCTTTGAATAGAGCCATCCATATCGCACTGCCGGACATGCTGTCGTAATACAAGCTACTAAACTCGCAAACTCTCGAATCTTACAGAAATTCTTTGCTCTTAGATTTCTAATAAAGCTTAAAATTTGTTGTTTTTTACTTTCCAGAAGTTCTAATCTCATATGCTTCGAATTTAAAATAAATCCAAGATATTGACCCTTCAATTTTGGTACTAACTCACATTTCTCATAATTGATGATACAACCTAATTTTTCAAGAATTTCACATGTACTATTAGTATTCTTTAAACATTCATCGTACAACCTACCAAGACATAACCAATCATCCAAATATACCACTAAAATAAATTGTTTTTCTCTCAAATAATTTATTACTGGTTTCATAATTTTTGTATATAGGCAAGGAGCTACATTAAGTCCAAAAGGAATGCACTGATATTCATAAATTCTACCTTCCCATCTAAAACGTAAAAATTTGCGGCTATCTTTATGGACAGAAATTAAAAAATAAGCATCCTTCAAGTCAATCAACGTCATATAGCAACCCTTTGTATAAGCTTTAACGCCGTTCTAATATCTTCCATTTTGAAGTGTTTAGTCAATATAAATTTATTTAAATTTTTTAAATTTAAAACAAATCGGAATTTCCCATTAGATTTTTGAACTAGAAAATATGACGATAAAAATTTAGTTTTACAGACCTTTACTTCTTTAATCGTCCCTAAAGAAATTAAATTTTCCAAAACCTCCTGCAAATGTGGCTCGTCTCTTTTGTATAAGAGGTTATGTCTCGGCGGTCGCGTTTGCGTTGGTGTCGCAGCAAACGTAATTCTATAGCCTTTCAGGCAGTCAATAATAAACATATATAACGTAACTACACGCCAAGCACTACCGAACGTACTCAAGCGCCGCGCTTTGTTGCTTACCGCGTTTACTTTTTGGCTGTCGGTAGATTGTTGGTGCGGTCCTGGGACTGTACATTCTGCGAGCGTCCTTGACTCTAAGGACGGCCTCTCCCGCGTGCTTCGAGAGGCTGAGGCTTCGGTGGCCCGCCTGTGATGATCCGCGGCCCCTCGCAGACGAGCCTCTCCAGTTTAAAGATGACGCTTTAAAAACTGGTGGTTTTCTCTCTGCTCCTTGAGGCTTCAAAGTCAGGCTAAGCTTTTCAACCGCTTTAGCCGGCCTTTGCTTTTTTATCTAAATTTGGATAAATAAAAGTCTTTCTAGCCTTAATCAGTTGTCTATGAAGCTCACAAATCAATTTTCCTGCATTTGCCAAAGTCGTTAACTAATTTCTTTCCATCCAACTCCTGAACTGAGCTGTTGAAAATCATTGAAATTTCGGTTCCCAGTGCTGACAAACTTGCACCGCATAAATTCAAATCCGTCATAAAAAATTTGTCTCTCTTTTTAGCAGTTTCGTTTAAGCTAACCTCAATCTCTGGGTTTAGCTTTGGCTAGGAATTCGTCCGCCTCTACGGGCTTTGTGAGCTCACCGCCATGCTTTCGTAAAACAAAAGTCTTACCTGATACATTCGAATCTCCATCACTTGAAGAACTTTCATTGGTATGCGCCGGTGAACGTCTTTCCATTTTCTTTTGCTTCGCATTTACCAGTTCTTGAAGCTGGCACATTCTTTGATGCAAATCATCCAAGAATGGAGATCCTTCTCTCTTCGCCATGATGAATTTGCAGTCTCTCTCTCTAATCGCATGAAGCGTGGCACACTCAATGCGCACAAAAAGCGTTATGAGGAGCGCGAGGCGCGAGCGGTAGGCCGAAGAGCAGCGCCGCATGTTGAAAAAGTAGGGATAAAGTAAGTTTGTGGCGAGATAGACATACGCAGGCGGTACTACCTAGTGATATCGAGAACGGGACGCGAGGCATAATTACATGTTTTAGGACCCGCTGAATCCGAATCTGAGGTCCGTTTAACCCGGTCAGATCGGGGTCAAGGTCAGGCCAAGGTCAAATCGAGAAAATCCATTGCAAACAAAGTAAACCAGCATATTTACATGTTTTTGGGCCCGCTGAATCCGCATCTTGCATCGCAGTCATTAGATTGGCTAAATTTTTTTTAGAATTGAGCAAAAATGCTGAAAAATTCAGGTATTTCGTATAGTAAACTACACGACTTTCTTAAAACAATCCTAAATTCGTGACGCCAAGTTCGCGAATCCCAATTTGATCCATTGACCCTGACCTGGCCGTATTAAACGGACCTCAGATTCGGATTCATCGAGCTCAAAAACATGTAAATAGGCTGATTTACTTTGTTTGTAATGGATTTTCTGGATTCCATCTTGTCCTGACCTTGAGCCTGACCTGACCGTGTTGAACGGACCTCAGATTTGGATTCAGCGGGCCCAAAGACATGTAAATATGCTGGTTTACTTTGTTTGCAATGGATTTTCTCGATTCGACCTTGTCCTGACCTTGGGCCTGATCTGACCGGGCCAAACGGACCTCAGATTCGAATTCAGCGGACCTACATACATATAGTAAAGGTGGTCTGGTCTCCGGCGCACCATACTTTTTTATGGGCCTGTGTAATTTTAAAAGGAATTGATTTCTTGTATAATTCAGTAAAAAGCAACCGAAAGCTCACGCTCTGTAATTTTATTTGCTTTTTTACAAGTATATATAACGCCTTTTTGGACTAAATAATTAACATGAAAAACAGCATATTTTCCTATAAGATATTGCTAAAATTGCCGATAACTTCAGATTATCTAAGTTTGAACGAAATCTGTGATCTGAATCTGAGATACTCTTCTTGGCACTATCATGTTTTCTTATAATAAAAAAAGATGTATAAAAAATTAGTGTAAAGTTTCTAATCCCGCTGAATAGTGTAGCAGAATTTTGTTATTAAAATAACATTATGTCCCGCATGCGGGTATAGAAAACGGGATTATAAAACTGGGCACAAATTTGGCAGTTATAGAACCCTCAAAATTTTTATTTGTGAATTCTGAGGAATGGATTGAAAATAAAAACTCCAAAATTATACTGTTAATGACGCATGCCAATTGTAGTAATGATTCATCATTCTCGAATTTATGAACAATAGTAGTATTTTATGACAGTTCTGGTAAAGCTTCCAATTTTCAGACTGCCCAGGATTCGGGTATTTTACCTTATTTATTCCAACAAAAATTAGAAAAATGTCTATGTAATAGTATACTATAATTGCAACACGGTGTTTTCCGCGCGAACGTTAACCCCGCGCGCAACACGTTATCTCGCTCTATCAAATTTTCTCCTCGCCGAATTTATAAGGCGCCAGACGAGGAGATTCACTTACGCAATTAACCGGCAAAGACTCACTCTCGGTAGGGTGATTCACGTTCGCCTGTTCAGGTAACAGACCCGCTCGTACGCACGCTCCGCGTAACCGCTACACAGCGTCCGTGCTGCGAGGGTTTTCTCCAAACTCTCTCTCACTTCCTTCCCCGCTGGGAAGGAATGGCACCACTACCGGTTCACAGGTTTATGCGCAAATACTCGTGCTCATACCGCGACACATGCACTCGCACACTCTCGTACCCTTTTGTACTGCTCGCTCTCGTGCTTGATTGACGCCGTTCTCTCGCCCACCCTGGAAGTAGCAGATGCTCTCTCTCTCTCTCTCGCAACCTGCACGCTTATCCGTGGCTTCTCGGTTTCGACGGCACTCAGTCTCTCTCTGCACTCTCTGTCACTCGCGCACACTCAAAATTCTTCGCGCGCGCACTTCCTCTCACACGCTCGGAGGTCCGGGGAAGAGTGTTGAACCACCGGCGCTCCCGCCCTTCGATTCCGCGCCGTGAGATCGCGCATGCGCGCAGCGCCGCGATCGTCGTTTCGACTATTTTTCGCGCGCGCGTTTTCAAATAATTTGCGACAGTGAGTTCGACATTCATAGTGACGCATAATAACGAGGGAACAAGGTTACACGTGTTAGATGGACTGATACTGACACGCCAGTAAGTCGTATTATACATACGTATATGAGTTCGTGCGAGACGGTTAACAGTTGGATCGCTCCTGCTTCGTGTACGATTTTTTGATGGTTGCAATGCTTCTTGATGGATTACTTCTGGACATACTAGTGTGCTTTTCGACGCTTTTTCCACCTACGGGGTCATCTTGCAGTTTGCATGAAGCTGTGATGTGTTTTGTGGAGTTTTTTGGCGGCTACAATGAGTGCTGGAAGCTCTGATAATGAAATTACCAGTCCAACAAACAATAAGAAGAGAAAGCGTAAAAGGGTCGTTAAAGATGCTGATGCTCCTTCAGATGTTTAGGCAGAATTAATTCAATTGCCAACTCAAATAGTAATGGAAAGCCAACTCGAGTAATAACTTAAACGCTAACTCACGTATCAACTCAGCTATTGTTCTCTCGTCAGATGACATAAATGCACTTTGTCTAGAACTTGATACGTCGTTAGAGGCCCTCTTTTGTCAATTAGGTACTGAAAAAAACTCGGAAGTACGGAACAAAACCCGTAAGTTTACGACTTCTATCTCAAAGACATTTAACAAAATCTCTCATGCATATCTGCATAAACTGGAGGATAAATGAGGAACATAAACCTGATGAAGCCATCTCAGTAAGCCATGGACATCCGTTCTCGTTACGTAAATTATCTAGAGTTATTATAGAGTCGAAAGAAGACTGCGAGGACAAGTTTCCTACAGCCAAGGAAACGAAAATTGCCCCGCAACATGCCATCGATCCTAAGCAACTTAGAATCAACGTGCAACGGGTATTTCCCAGCCCTAGAAGATGACTCGCTTATCAAATCTCGAGAATTGTGCGAATCTTACCGAAGCGAGTCTTGAGATTAAGAATAATGCGACGCTTAATCTACGTCTTATTATTCATGATCTACCTATTGACTTTACTGGTGAAGATATATCAACTGGGGATATCAGGGTAATTTCAACGTTGGTATTCAACTTCTGAGCCGAAAAAAGCGGATTCATCGTCTTATGTTAACATTCATTGGTCTTCTTGTCGAATAGCTGACTATGTATCTGTGGTTCAATGTTTTAAGTGCCAACGATTTGGCCGCATTGCAAAGAAATGTGAAAATAAACCGTGTTGCGCAAATTGCTCCGGGGAACACTTAATAACTAACTGCAATGTTAAAAACCTTAAGCGTTACATTAATTATTATCGTACCATATCTCACACCACAACTCAGCCGCTTACGAATTTGTAATTGTCAGCTTGTAACCATTTAGCGACAGACAAGGCCTGCTGCCCCATTTTGCGGAAGAGAATTGAGCATAAAATTTCACTAATTAACTATGGCTAGTACAAATCATCGCTCTACGAAGCAACACCTTAATATCGGATATGCCAATGCTCAATCACTTCCGCCTCACTTTTCATGTACCTCTACGTTTATACGTAAAAATAAAATTCATTTATTTGCTTTAAGTGAATCATGGGTCAAACCTTGTATTAGTGCTCGCCGAATCAACATTCAACACTATAACTTTTTCATGCATATAGACTCGGAAAGCGTGGTGGGGGCGGGGCTTTGTTTGTTCATAAGTCTATCAAAGCAAAAGTTGTTGGACAGGCAACTCAACCCTTCTGTAGGCTGCCAGAATTTTTACTTTGTGAGTTAAGAATATCTAATTTAATTATTTTATGTGTTGTTGTTTAAATAGCTCCTCGCATAGGATTCTGGACCGATGTGGAAGAAACTGTGCTTAATCGTAATTCATTTTATGACTATTTACTTGTTCTTGGTGAATTAAATATTAATTGGGCTTCGTCATCCATTGCGTGCAGGTATTTGGAATCGTCTTTATCGACCCTTAATCTGGTGTTACTACCGTTCCAACCCACACATCACCGAGGAAGGAAGCACACTACAATTGATTATCTCTGCTTTAGTGATATAACCTTGGTCACTGGGTTCTATCAAAAAAGGATACCGTTGGTATCAGATCATGATTTCCTGCTTGTGCCACCATAGCCCTCGAAATGCCTACTTTTACTTTTTGCTCTATATCTCATCGCTCTTTTAAAACCTTCAACCAGCAAGAGTTTCATCAAAACTTTTCATATATTGATTGGAATCGTATCGACCAACTAACGAATGTCGACGATAAGGTACAATTCTTCACTTCATCGCTCCTGCATCTGTATGATAAACATGCCCCTTATAAGCCAGTTATAATTACTAAGAAATGTGCTCCATGGATGAATGAAGATTTGAAGCTGTTAATGAAATCACGAAATAGGGTTTGCACTCGTTACAGGAAGCGCGGAAAAACTAACGACTTGCAAAATTACAAAACCTTACGTAATAGAGTCAAAACAAAAATTAAGAATGCTGTCTCCTCATATTATTGACGGAAGTTAACGTGTTTATCTGATTCTAAGCAAGTATGGAAAATTATTGACAGTATGGGCTTAAAACCTAACTCAGTTGACTCCATTTCATTACCAGTATCTGTTGATTTATTAAATAAACACTTTGTTGGTGGCGATACTCCCACACCGCTTAGTGATATGCGTCTTACTTGTCGCATTTCAGCAGAAAATCGCTTCTACTTTAATTATATCGACTATGAAAGTGTAGTCAATGCAATTCTTTCTTCACATTCTAATGCGTGTGGTCCCGATTACCTGCCTGTGAAATACTTTAGGGATTGCTTACCTACTATCCTACCAGTACTGTGTAACATCTTTCATTGTTCGTTGCAGACTGGAGTATTTCCGGTCCTCTGGAAGCAAGCACTAGTAAACAACCATTAAACAACCATCTGATGTTAACGACTTCAGACCTATCAGTATACTGTGCGCGGCATCTAAAATATTGGAAAAGGTGGCGTAGAAATAAATTAATGAATTTATTTCATCCAGCAATCTGCTAGACCCTCAGCAGTCAAAATTCCGGAAGAGGCACAGCACGCATACTGCGCTCATTAAAATTGTCGATGATATTCGTAAAACAATCGACATCAGTCAAATAACATTACTAGTCACTATTGACCTTAGCTTTTGATATAGTTAACTTTTCACTGCTGGTGGACAAGTTACGGGCCTTTGGCTTCTCAGATGCTGCTTGTGCATGGGTTTGTTCTACTTGACTAATCGCTCTGAAGTCGTGGTGATCGCTACGGATGGAAGCTCTACACCACTTACTCGTATTTCTGGAGTACCTCAAAGTAGTATCTGTGGACCGCTGTTTTTCTTTCTTTTTGGTAACGACGCATCAACTGGGACTCCCAGGCTTTATAGCTAACGTTATATAATGTAAAATTTTTTGTATAATAATTATACTATAAAATATAATTTTATTATCTAGTCGTTTAGTTGATTCTTTCATACTGTTAAGTAGTTTAGTTATAAATTTTTTTGCAGCCGTGACGTCTGTCATTTAACATTTCAGTTTTCGTTACCATTGCAGGTATTACTTTAGTTTACATTGGTCTAGTAGTCTACGCTTACATTTAAAATTTTTTGCAAGTGTTATAGTCCACCTTGCTCGGACATAAACTGTAAGGCGCGTTTACATATATACACTGAGAGAAATGATATAGGAAATTTTAATATAACTCTACTAAAAATTACTATATTTTATATCAACGGT